>JAMPIV010019664.1:297500-557500 GCA_024509875.1 Oreohelix idahoensis
AGGAAGAAAGAAAAAGAAAAGAAAAAGAATAAAGGGAAGAAAAGAAAAAAGAAAGAAAAAGAGAAAAGAAAAGAAGAAGAAAAGAAAGAAGGAAGAGAAGAAGGAAGAAGGGGAAAAAGGTTTAAGAAGAATAAAGAAGAAAGAAAGAGTTTAAGAACTTTGATAGAAAAGAAGAGAAAGAAGAAGAAAAGAAGAATAAGAAGAAGAAGAAGACTGGGGAAGAAGAAGAAGAAGAAGAGAAGAAGAAAGAAGAAAGAAGAAGAAAAAAGAAGAAAAGAGATTTTCTTTAGAAGAGGAAGAGAAGGAGAAGAAGAAGAGAGAAGAAGAAGGAAGAAGAAGAAGAAAAGAAGAAGAAAGAAAGAAGCAGAAGAAGAAGAAGAAGAAGAGAAGAAAGAAGAAGAAGAAGAAGTGGGGGGAAGGAAGAAAATTTCTGAGAGGGAAGGAAGAAGAAGAAGAAGAAGATGGGAAGAAAGAAGAAGAGAAGGGGAAGGGGAAGAGGAGTGGAGGAGGAGGAGGGGAAGAAGAGAAGAAGAAGGAAGGGAAGGAAGAAAGAAAAATCCAGGGAAGTTGAGGTAAGAAGGAAGAAAAGAAGAAGAAGAAAAAGAAGAAAACTGGAAGAAAAGTAGAAGTGAAGAGAAGAAGAAGAAAAGAAGAGAAGAAGTTTTGGAAGGAGGGGAGGAGGAGGGAAAAGAGTTTGAAGTTTTTTCAGAACCCCTCTTGAAGAAGAAGATGGTTTAAAGAAAAGGGGGAAGAAGAAGAAGAAGAAGAAGAAGGTAGAAGAAGAAGAAAGGAGAAGAAGAGAAGAAGGGAAGGGAAGAAGAAGAAGAAAAAGAAGGAGAAGAGAGGAGGAAGAGAAGAAGAAGTTAGAAGAAAAGAATAAAAGAAAAAGGAGAAGAAGAAAAGGAGTGAAGAAGGAGGATGGAAGAGAGAGGGTAGGGAAGAGAGAAGAAGAAGAAGAAGGAAGGAAGCGAGAAAGAAAGAAGAGGAAGAAGAAGAGCCAAAGAAGAAACTTAGGGGAAGAAGAAGAAGTCCAGAAAAGAATAAGAAGAAGAAGAGAAATGAAGAAGAAGGAAGAAGAAGAAGAAGAAGAAGGAAGAAGAAGAAGAAGACTAAGAAGAAGGATGATTTGGGAAGGAGAGAAGAGAAGGAGATTCGAGGAAGGAAGGGGAAGAAGAAGAAGGAAGAAAGAAGAAAAAGAAGAAGAAGGGGGAAGAAAAAAAAGTCGTGAGTGAAGAAAGAAGAAGAGGAAGAAGAAGGCCAAAGAAGAAGACAGAAGGGGGAAGAAGCCCTTGGGGAAGAAAAAAAAGAAGAAGAAAAGGGAGAAAAAAAAGGGAAGGAAGAACCTGAAAGGAAAAAAAGAAGTAAAAAGAAAAAAGAAATAAAGAAGTGGTAGATAGAAGAACTTTGATAAAGGAGGAGGAGTTCGAGGGGATTGAAGAATAAAGAGAGAGTGGGGGAAAAAAGAAGAGGAGATTTTTGAAGAGCGAGAAGAAGAAGAAAGAAGAAGGAGGAAGAAGAAGAATCTGGAGGAAAGGGAAGAAGAAGAAGTTGAAGAAGTGGAAGAGAAGAAAGAGAGGGAGATATATAAAAGGAGGAGGAAAGAAGTAAAAGAAGCTCCAGAAGAAGAAGAAGAGAAGAAAAGAAGAAGGAAGAAGAAGAAGAAGAAGAGGGGGGAAGGATTGAAGAAGAAAGAAGAAGAAGAAGAAGTTAGAGAAGAAGAAGTTTAGGAAAAGATGGGGAAGAGGTAGAAGAGGGGAGGGGAGGAGGAGAACCTTGAAGAAGAAGAAGAAGAGATGAAGAGAAGAAGAGAAAAAGAAGAGAGGGAAAAAGGAGAAGAAAGAAGAAGAAGAAGAAGGATTGTGGAGGGGGTTTTGAGGGAAGAAGAAGAAAAGTTGGAAGAAGGAGAAGAAAGGAAAAGAGAAGAAGAAGGAGAGGAGCTCTTTGATGGAAGGAGGAGAGAGGGAGGAAAGGAGAGACGTTAGGGTAAAGAAGAAGAGAAAAGAAGAAGGGGAAGAAAGAGATGAAGAGGGAAGAGGAGGAAAAGAATTTTGGAAGGAAGAAGAAGCTCCGAAGAAGAAGAAGAAGAAGAAAGGAAAAGAAGAAGAAGGAAAAGTGGAAGAAGATTCCCTCGAAAACGTGAGAGAAGAAAAAGGGGAAGAAGAATGTTTGAAGAGAAGAAGGGAATCGAGAGAAGGAAGATTAGAAGGAAGGAGAAGAAGAAGGATTAAAGAAGGAGGAGGAGAAAAATGGAAAAGAAGGAAGAAGAAGAAGAGGAAGAAGAGAGGGGAAAGAAGAAAAGAAGAAGGGGTGGGTTTTGCCTAGAAGAAGGGGATTAGATTGGGAGGTTAGAGAGAGGAAAGGAAGAAGAGGAAGAGTGAGAGAAGAAAAGAAGATTTGAGGGAAGAAGAAGAAGAAGAGAGAGAAGAAGAAGTTGAGAGAGAAGAAAGAAAGGAAGAAAAGAGAGAAGAAGGGAGGAAAAGAAGGGGGGAAGAAAAAGGAAGAAGAAGAAGAAGAAGTAGAGAAGAAGGGAAAAGGAAGAAGAAGAAGAAGAAGAAGAAAAGAGTGACTTATTTAGAGAAGAAAAGAGGAAAAGAAGGGGAAGAAGGGGGGGAAGAGAAGGGGAAGAGGGAAGAAAGAAGAAGAAGAAGAAGGAAGAAAGGAAGAAGAAGAAAGAAGTCACAAGAAAGAGAAAAAGAAGAAGAGGAGAAAAGAAGAGAGAGAAAGGAAGGAAAGAAGAGGAAGAAGAAGAAAGAAGAGAAAGGAAAGAATAAGAAGAAGAAGGGGGAAGAAGAAGGGAGAAAGAAGAAGAGAAGGAAAGGGAGGGGAAGAAGAAGGAGGAGGGAAGAAGGAGGAGGAGGAGAAGAAGGGGAGAAAGAAGAAGGAGGAGAAGAATAGGAAGAAGAAGGAGGAGGAAGAAGAAGAAGAAGAAGAAGAAGGAAGAAGAAGAAGAAGAAGAAGAAGAAGAAGAAGAAGAAGAAGAAGAAGAAGAAGAAGAAGAAGAAGAAGAAGAAGAAGGAAGAAGAAGAAGAAGGAAGAAGAAGAAGAAGAAGAAGAAGAAGAAGAAGAAGAAGAAGAAGAAGGAAGAAGAAGAAGAAGAAGAAGAAGGAAGAGGAAGAAGAAGGAAGAAGAAGAAGAAGAAAGAAGAAGAAGAAGAAGAAAGAAGAAGAAGAAGAAGAAGAAGAAGAAGAAGAAGAAGAAGAAGAAGAAGAAGAAGAAGAAGGAAGAAGAAGAAGAAGAAGAAGAAGAAGAAGAAGAAGAAGAAGAAGAAGAAGAAGAAGAAGAAGAAGAAGAAGAAGAAGAAGAAGAAGAAGAAGAAGAAGGAGAATAAGGAGAAGAAGAAGGAGGAGAAGATGGAGATAACGAAGAAGAAGGGGGAGAAGAAGAAGAAGAAGAAGAAGAAGAAGAAGAAGAAGAAGAAGAAGAAGAAGAAGAAGAAGAAGAAGAAGAAGAAGAAGAAGAAGAAGAAGAAGAAGAAGAAGAAGAAGAAGAAGAAGAAGAAGAAGAAGAAGAAGAAGAAGAAGAAAAAGAAGAAGAAGAAGAAGAAGAAGAAGAAGAAGAAGAAGAAGAAGAAGAAGAAGAAGAAGAAGAAGAAGAAGAAGAAGAAGAAGAAGAAGAAGAAGAAGAAGGAGAAGAAGAAGGAGAAGAAGAAGAAGAAGAAGAAGAAGAAGAAGAAGAAGAAGAAGAAGAAGAAGAAGAAGAAGAAGAAGAAGAAGAAGAAGAAGAAGAAGAAGAAGAAGAAGAAAAAGAAGAAGAAGAAGAAGAAGAAGAAGAAGAAGAAGAAGAAGAAGAAGGAGGAGGAGGAGTATCTTAATGATAAACTACCAGTAATTCCATCTTGACGATTGATGTGACACAAATAATGTTAATGAAAATATACACGTAATTCTACCTTGCTGATTAATGTAAATAAATACGTAATGAAAAACTGCAAATGGTTCCATTTTGATGATCAATGCTATATCAAGCATCAGGGCGATACAAAACATTGTTTTCACTCAAAATATTAATTTACCTAATCATACATGTCATTTTGTGAACGATAATTAAAGTGTGAATTATATATAACTATATAAAGTCAGATAGATGACAGTTAAGTAAAGACATAACCTGGCAAACTGTGTTATCATTACTTGATGGTGAAGAAGCAGATGAAGAAGAACACGACAAAATAAGAAGAAGAAAAATGAGTAGAAGAAGAAAAAGAATAAAAGATGAACAAGAGGGGAAAAAACCCCAACAAGAACAAAGAAAGAGAATGTGAAATCTGATTGGGCCTACCTGTCCCTTGCGAATCATCTCCTCCATTTTCTGAAGGAAAAAATAAATATAATTTTGTGAGCAACAAACTATACTTTCATTTGGACAAGAAGTCCATAAAGTATCATCAATAGAGTCTTCAAAGACCTCAGTTTAGCACAATCACATTTTTGAAACATCTGTATTTCTAAACAGATTAAAAATCACATGCTTTCATTTTAATGTTTGTTAAAGAGATAAAACATGTAATAAATATTGAAAACGTGAAAAAGTCAGTAGTATGAATCTACCTCCATTAGCTCCATTTGTTTCTGTATCTGATACTGATACAAGTGGGCATCCATAGATTTTAAGTACGTTGTAGTTGGCATGTCCATAATCTGAGGCTGCTGATGAGGGAAATAAATTATGTAACGGGACAAAGTAAACAAATAAAGGCGCAGATGAAATCATGTGGACACGTGGACTGACGTTTGAAGAGATATATAGACCGTATACATTTCACAAGAGAGCAGACACTTTTTTTTCTCAATAGCACAATTAAAGGGATAAACTAAAGTAGCATTGCAGGGCTGAAATTATGTGAAAGCTTATCGTGTAATTTGATCTTTCAAGTAATTAATGTTTCATAACCTATAACCCTTCAGATTTCATATAAATATAAAAACGTACCTGCTGTTGTCTTTTCAGCGCGCGCGCGCACGCGCACGCGCACGCACACACACACACACACGCACACACACACACACACTAAACGACTCCTTCTTTACATGTAAGGCTCGCAATGTTCATTAAAATTGTAATTTCTTAAAATAGAAACTGTGATTCATCCGACCCCTATAGTACGATAACTATATTGTTTTAACAAATCTGTTCTGCTGTTTCATTTTTTGTGTGGTGAAAATTGAAACATGCTGCACACAGAATAATGTAAAAGACGACAAGGGCGTTCTTATTTGGACATGCATCTTAATATGTAAGCATGGACATATGTCAGGGATAAATGGGATGCGCCTCGCCAAAACGAGGCGAAGCTTTAAAAAAAAAAAAAAGACAATGTGACCAGATATCCTTCCTTTCATTCTGTAGGTGTTTCTACTCTCTTCCAGACTGGTAATTTGTATAATATCTCTGTAGAGGTATTCCCATCTGCTTTGATGGCGTCTTGTGGAATGACATATGGGCTAGCCTCTTTTCTATATCGTATGTGCTTTATGATTTTCTAAATTTCTTCCTTATTTAGTCTTTCACAGAAGAGCTTCCTCTTCTGCTGGCTCGACGTCTGGAGTGTGGAGTTGGTCTATTAAGAAGTTCCTCAAAATGTTTTATCCCTCTCTTTATTTGCTCTTTTATTTTACTTAGCAATATTCCATTTTTGCCTTTGAAGTCACTAGCATTGTGACGACTGGCCCAATCTTCTCTTCTTTTTTTTTTGTTTATTTACGAGACGTCATTTTTTTCTCATCTTCAATGCATGATCGAGAAGCCAGTAAAATCACGGAGAATTTCGCCACTGATAACAATTCTAGCGTCTAATACTATTTTTAGTATAACGACGTCATTTTTGGCGTGACCTCGGTAGCTTGAAACCTGTTTTAATTTATGACCGACTACTTAAACTTATGTAGAACCAGTTTATGCCACTTTAGGAAACCCCCTACGTGACTTTTAACGTTAATGATTGGAGCGGCTATATGATGCCAAAGTCACGTGCCCAAGCGGAAATCACCCGCTAAAAGTGCGCCAAACGCGGCCATTTTTCACTTCCACCCAGGCAAACGAGAAAGCTAGACCTAATCTAAGACCGTGGCGAATTCACGCGTTAAAGCACTAAAGCCACGTGCCTAAATTGCTGATTAGAGTCCAATCTCTGAGTAGGTAAGTGAAAATCTCGGTAGAAAATAGTATTGTGGTGAAATGTGTAGTACCTTGTAAAATCGACGCAGGATTGGTATGAATTGGTTTGCTTTATTCATTTTTGTTTTACGATCACATCTAGCCACATGTGAACGGGTGAATTTTATGATCCCACGGGATGAGATTGTACAAAATGTTCATAATAATGTTAACTGGAATATATATATATATATATATATATATATATATATATATATATATATATATATATATATATATATATATATATATATATATATATCCAATCTCAGAGAAGAATACGGAGTCGAGCACAGTGAAGGCAAATCCGAACCATTTAAGACCTACCTGGTGCAACGTCATAAGGAGACCGGAGAACTACCCACGTTTCACTATCAGCCAGGGGCTGAAAAGATAAGTCCTCTGAAAAGGGAACTCACCATGTCAATGCCATATCTTTAGCCAACAATGATGAAAAATACTTGAATTGTGAGACGCATATTACATACAGCAGACACACTAATTCCATCGACAATACTATCATTCACCATCTATTCATTTTAATTTTAATAAACCAATTGGGTGTATATACTGTACCCCATGCCTTGTTCCTTCTATTAGATGTTACATATTGTCAGATGTTTATCTTCCTTTATAAGGGATTGGGGGGGGGGGGGCCCTCGTAAAATATAATATAATCCCAGTACAATTAAGGATAATCATAATAGATAACTGAGAAGGGGTCTACGGTAGCGAGAGACGAAATATCTCCTTACAAATTTTTCCAGACCTGTCTAGTCAGGAGAATTTACACTCTTTGTCTCCCTTCAGCGGCGGAGAAACCCAACAGGATTTCTTGAGCCAAATCTTCTTTGGGGTGATCTAGGAAAACTTCACTTTCACATTCATATCTATTATTTCCTCTTAAATAAATTCTTATCCTTCCTACGCTACGCCACAAGCATGCCTGTTAGCTTCTTTATGCTGTTGTTCAGAACTCTCATATTTGTTTACGCGGCAACTTCCTCTCGTCTCTTGCTAAGTTATAAATATATTTCGTCTTGACTCTTCTGATGACTCTTCTTAACTCTTTGTTTGCTTCTACGCACACACTATGATCCTTGGCTTTGGAACTTCTGGTTTTGCTTGTTTAAATCTGTTTTCCTGTTTTCTTGTTCTATCCTTTATTTTATTGATGGTTTCTGGTGTTATCCATGCTATGTGTTGGCGTTCACTTTTCCCAGTACTTCTCCACATGTCTCATTCTATATCCATTACTTCTCCACATGTCTCATTCTATATCCATTACTTCTGCACATGTCTCATTCTATATCTTTTTTTAAACCTGTTGCCAGTGGTCTTCTTTATTAGCTACATCTTCCACCTGTTGGAGCACTTTGTATTTGTTAGATCTGTGGCCGTAAATTTGTTTCTTGTTTCATGATTTCTTTTTATGTTATATTAAACTGGAACTATGTATTATGGTAAAAGGTGTCCATAAAAGATTGTACCCTTTTCAAAAAATGTACTCTCGGCCCCATGATGTGGTATGAGGATGCTTTCTATCACAAAAGTAAGATAATCTCTGCAAGTTTTTAAGCATACCTGTGACATATTATGGATTTAGATTTCATATTATCTACTTTTTTATCTACACTTTTCTCTTGCCTAGTTGTCATCTACGCCTGTTGGTTAACATCTTCTCCTATACTCAGGATCTGTCCTTTTTCTATGTAGCGCGCATATTTATTTCTGTTCGCTATTGCTTTGATGTAGGTTACCAACAGACCTATTAGCGGGCTATCTGTAATTTATGCTTAACGTCAGTGATTGAAACTCGCTGGATAGCGACTAAGAGCAGATAATTTTGGAACCAATGGAGACAATTATATTACTCCCCTTGTAAAACTTTTCGTTGGATAAAGTAATTTAACACGGCGATTTGCCAGATCTAAGAACACTGCTCGCTGGATGGCCAGACGAACAGAGACGTGTAAAATTTGCACTGATTAGCAAATTACGTTATGCCTGATTCTGGTTGTCGGCTCTAGCGTGTAGAACGGCTTTGATTTACACATAGAATAATCTGCACAAAGAAATCTGGACGTAGGTGTTAACTTCTGGCAGAGTTTTTTTCGGTCTATAGTGGACATTTTCTTTTGATTTTAGATGTATATATACCAGAGCTTCCTAACACAAAGTTACTCAGTACTCCTCAGCTTTAAGAAGACATCTAGCTGCAATTCTAGAATCACTCGCATAGAGTAGAGTTTCTTAGTTTTTGTTGGAGAATAGTCTCAGTAGTTTGTGTGAAGGTAATATATCTACTAGTAGTTTGAGTGATTTAAGTGGTATAATCGTCGATTATATTTCTCTAAGATTTGTGCAGAGTGATTTACTAGATAGGTCCGCCAATGATATTTCTCTAGGTTTTACGGCGTTACAGTGGATAGCAGAACGAATAATAATTTCTAGCTAAACTCTTCCAGCTATAATAAAATTTTTTATTAACTGCTAGTAACCAGTCAGAGAATATTTTAACCTACTAAATAAAGGCACTGATTCATCATGAGTATTGACGAAATATGTATTTATTTCTAATTCATGATGATTGATATTTTTAAATGACTAGAATTTATTTCACGGGAGTTTTAACGATAAGACAAGCTCTAATCTTGTAGATATATTTATAGTTAAATAACCGAAGTGAAGATATTACTTTTCACTCGGGAGTAAGGATAGGATTGTGTATACTACATTATGTTAAGTATTGTGTATGTTTTTCTCTTTATACAGTATTTTGGGTCAAACCTTAAACCTTACCAGCGGCTTCCATATGCTCCGAGAATAACTTTGTTACAAAAAGAACATTCTGATATAAATATCGAGCTTTTCAAGGTGACCTGTCCTGGCCACGTGTTTTCACACCCAGAAAGAGACAGAGTACCAACCCAGAGATTATTAAGAATAAATTGTAAACTGGACTTATAAATATCCAGATTTCTTTTCCCCAAAGTCATATACATTCAGCCTGTGGTGGCGAATTAATCAAGCATTGACATTAACTGAATAACGACCACTGTGTTGTGAAGAAGACTGATCCTGAACAGAGTTTATTTACCTGACACTCGATTTAACGATTGAAGATTCCAAGCTACTGTACACTGTGAACATTAGATCTCATAATTATTTTACTACCTGGACAAGAATTGAATTGACATTTATCAGCATCCTACTTACAATAGTGAAGTCGTTGGAGAGACTGGGGCTTGATTCGCCAAACAACCAACCTTGGATGGGCTGTGGGTACCTTAACAATTGTTTCAGATGTGGTGAAAGCACCTTTGTAGGTAAGAGAGACTGAATTTGTGATCACAGGTTTGTCAAAGCGAGAGAAAGCGGGGGAAGAATAATTCTATTTGGATATAACCCATGTAATATTTTTGTATTTTCTTAGGCAAGTCTTGCTAATGCTGTCCCTTTATTTCTTTCAGAATAGATTAACGTATACTCTGTTCTTTACTGTTGAGGGAAATTTGTAGACCATAGCGTTAAAACCTTTGACTTTTTTGGGGGTTAATAACTGTGCTCTAACGGGGCTCTTGTCTCAACAGAGGGAGGGAAGATTAAACCTATGAGTCTATTTTTTGATTAACTCATTAACGTTATGTTTACTTGTATTTGATTTGATAGTCATAACTGTTTGCTGTTGTGAAGTTCTTTATGATAAATAAAAATTCACATAAACTTTATTTACGTGTGTTGGTCAGCTCGTTCCAAAAAAAGATCCCTATTTCATAGATACAGTGTTCACGTCTGTGCGTCTAACTGTCGTCACTTATGTGTGTGTTTGTGAGTGGTTGATATATGATATTTATATCAGAATGTTCTTTTTGTAACAAAGTTATTCTCGGAGCATATGGAAGCCGCTGGTAAGGTTTAAGGTTTGACCCAAAATACTGTATAAAGAGAAAAACATACACAATACTTAACATAATGTAGTATACACAATCCTATCCTTACTCCCGCGTGAAAAGTAATATCTTCACTTCGGTTATTTAACTATAAATATATCTACAAGATTAGAGCTTGTCTTATCGTTAAAACTCCCGTGAAATAAATTCTAGTCATTTAAAAGTATCAATCATCATGAATTAGAAATAAATACATATTTCGTCAATACTCATGATGAATCAGTGCCTTTATTTAGTAGGTTAAAATATTCTCTGACTGGTTACTAGCAGTTAATAAAATTTTTTATTATAGCTGGAAGAGTTTAGCTAGAAATTATTATTCGTTCTGCTATCCACTGTAACGCCGTAAAACCTAGAGAAATATCATTGGCGGACCTATCTAGTAAATCACTCTGCACAAATCTTAGAGAAATATAATCGACGATTATACCACTTAAATCACTCAAACTACTAGTAGATATATTACCTTCACACAAACTACTGAGACTATTCTCCAACAAAAACTAAGAAACTCTACTCTATGCGAGTGATTCTAGAATTGCAGCTAGATGTCTTCTAAAAGCTGAGGAGTACTGAGTAACTTTGAGTTAGGAAGCTCTGGTATATATACATCTAAAATCAAAAGAAAATGTCCACTATAGACCGAAAAAAACTCTGCCAGAAGTTAACACCTACGTCCAGATTTCTTCGTGCAGATTTCGGCTATGTGTAAATCAAAGCCGTTCTACACGCTAGAGCCGACAACCAGAATCAGGCATAACGTAATTTGCTAATCAGTGCAAATTTTACACGTCTCTGTTCGTCTGGCCATCTAGCGAGCAGTGTTCTTAGATCTGGCAAATCGCCGTGTTAAATATATATATATATTCTAGTAGACTGTCTGACTAACCAAGCTCTGTTGTAGAGATAGTCTGAAGGAGAGAAAACATCTCGAGTTCAGGGACAGACCCTACTTATTTTCCACCATCTCACTCGTGAAAAATCTGTCTATTATATTATCTCTCACTGAGTCACCACCTTTTCTAGTTTATTCAGAAGGAACCAATCTATGTCTTAATTACCGAAGGTGCTTTGATCTAAACTAAGGAGCGCGTTCGGACTATCTCGTCCAGTAAATTGCCTCCATAACACTAACTGACTTCAGGGGTGAACTTGATAGTGGACTTAAATTAAGGGAATTTTTTTTCTCCTTAGAATTTTTGCAGATAAAATTTTGCAATATAAAGTTTTTTGTTTCCACTGTAGTAACTTTGTTTTTGTGTAAGTTGATAAATCTGAACTACCAGTTATTTGGCGTAGTCGTCTGCATTAGGAGCATTTATTGCATGTAATAGCAGCGATAGTTAGATAACTAATATAGGAGGAGGTATCCCAGTTTGGATACATTAATTTCTTGTTGTATTTTCTCGTAAGTGGTAGGGAACCAATGTATCCTTTTTCTTACTTCTTTCTCGAGTACGTCTCAGTCAGCTATTTGCAATGGCAGAGCGGGCAAAGCTTAGGCAGATGCTCAGAGAGGAAGCAAGGGAAGAGAGATTGGAAGGAGAAGAAGCAAAAGCTTTTGTCAGGGACGAACTTGACAGATATGATGCAAAGAAGAAAGAAGCGGAAGCTAGGAGGAAAGAAGCGGAAGACCGTCTATTAGAGCAGAAGAAAATTGAGGCGGAAATGGAAATTAGCAGGGCTTAGCATGAGGAAAGAGAGAAAGAGAGACAGCGGGAGGAAAGAGAGAAGGAGAGACAGCATGAGGAAAGAGAAAATGAACAGCGACGACAACATGAATTGGCTCTTAAAGCTTTAGAAGTCCAAAGTCGTGGGGCTGCCTCTACCTCCAGCAATGGAGAGTCTTCTCCTCATTCTCCTTTAACTGATTCTTCTAACACTCAATCTCCTCAACTCACAGCTATGTTTTTTGCTCTAGAATCTTTCCCATGTCCTAATGAGAAGATTGACACGTATCTAGAAAAATTTGAGAAAATGGCAATTCTGTACGGTTTAGAGAGTTCGCGTTGGTGTATGAAACTTTCCCAGGCCATAAAAGGGTCTGCTTATGATGTTTACTCAAAACTGGAAAGCAACCAACAAGAAAATTACGACGTGTTGAAGAAAGCTTTACTTGAGCGCTTTGAAATGAACGCGCAAAAATTTTTACAACTGTTCCGAAACAGCAGAAAGGAGAGCTCTAAAACTTTTCAGCAGTTCTCTTCTCGTCTGAAGGGATACTTGACAAAGTGCCTAGAGCTTTTGCAGCTCGCCTCTACCTATGAAGGACTTGAGGATTTTGTGATAACTGAACAAATAAGGAATACTTTGTCGAGTGACACTCGTTGATTTATAGCTGAGCAGGGAGTAGAAAAGCTGGAAGACATTTTGGAAAAGTCTGAGCGATACCATAATGCGCTGGCCGAACTGCCGGCCACAAAACGTAAACCGACAGAAGAGCCTTTTCGAAAGAATAATCTAGAGCAATCTTCCCATTCTTCTCAGCAACATAACCACAGAGAAACTGGACCCCATAATACCCCTCCTGAAAAATCTAAGTTCTACAAAAACAAGTACCCCATTACCAACAAACAGTCTGATCAACCCAACCGTCCCACATGGCATTGCGGTCAGAAAGGACAAGGTGACAAAGGGAAAACCCCTGCGCACGGGACATATGATCAGAACGAGCACACCGAGCCTAAACGCATCGGATGCTTGCTAACAGTCTCGCAAGGCAGAATTATTGTCAGTGATTCTCAACCTGAGGGAGAGAGGCCCTCAACGCGAGGAACTGTTATTTTGAACGGATCTTCTACTTATTGTCTGTTTGACACGGGGCTTTCTTATGATTGCATTGTTGCCAGGCACCTGGTCAAACCCGGTCAGGAGACAGAAGAAATCGTCAAACTTTGTGGAGTTTTTAAGAGTGATGCACCAACAACGCTTGCCATCGCATTGGGGGAGATACACTCTGATTTTGTCAGAGGTGTGATCAAAGCGGCTGTTATGGATGACCCGATCTACCCAGTCATACTTGGCGGTAGATATGTGTTTACTGGGAAACCGGAAGAGCCAATTGTGGCAACAGTAACCACAAGAGAGAAAACTAAGAAGGAACGGGAGCCTGCGAAAAATTTGTTACCTAAGGAACTTATAGTGGCGCAACAAAAGGACCCTACCTTAGCACCCTGCTTTAGGAAACTGCCCATGGCTAAGGACCCTAGACAACACGGAGACATTTTTTCTAAGGATGGCGTACTTAATCGTAGAACGGGCAAGCCTGAACAAGGTTACAATCAGCTCCTAGTACCGAAACAGTACAGAAGAAAAATCTTAGAAATGGGGCACTCTCTTCCTTTTAGAGGACAAATGGGTGTCGTGAAACGACTCTCCCCGACTTTTTCTTCTGTCTATTATTTTATCCCTCTACAAATTTCTCCTATCATTTGACAAGAAACCAAAAGTCTCTCTCTAGTCTTAGATTTCACTATTCGCTAGCGGATTCACATGGCCAATGGTAATAAATTATTCCTTAGCCAGCGAAAGTCGAAGGTGAAAAACACGAAGGTGAAAAAACAAAGTGCTACGTCCGGAAGTTGACCCAAAAATACAGCTGGAATTTTGGGAGGGAATTTTAAGCATTAGAACGCTAACCATCATTCGAAGGAGAGAGAATCTATGGGCCCAAAGTGGGCATTACTGGTGCAAAATATTCCTAGTGAATTCAGTTGAGCGAAGTAAGTAGATCTAACTAATACTGCTGATTTTATAACATGAATAATCATATGTTTATCCACAGCTTGCTATTGCAAAAACTTTTTGTTAAAGTTTAAATGCATTTCCATTTTCAGTGACAATAACTGTTATGTGCATATTTACAGATCACTCAAACTAATGTATGAGTTTGCTGGTCAATAGACCTAATTAACTACTGATCTTTATCTCACAGCCTGGCAGATAAGACAGGGTTAAATAATTGATGGATATTATTGTTGTTACTTTGGTATTTGTATATTGACCCAAGCAAAATAGAAGTGTATTAGTAGTCCTTCTATTTTCTATTTCTTATAAGGCTTCTGTGTTCTCTGTCAAGACTACAAACTTGATAACAGTGTTCTCAATCACTTCTTCTCACTTTGTCAAATATGGGACATTAATTTTTGCATCATGGAATGTTCTTTATATGTATTTAATGCAATCTTATGCACATACCATGTTTGATGATTGAAGAACTAGGCTATATTATTATCAGTTACATGAATGTTATTTTCTACAGGAACCAGGACTTTAAGAATGTTTACAAGTATTTAACTATTTAATGAATTTACCACTTTGACTGACAAAATGTAAGTCAGTAGTTCTCAAGCCTTGAGACCATGACTACCCTCAACATGATTTACTACTCGAGTAAGCAAAAATGTAAATCATTGGTTCTCAGACCTTGGCAGCAATGACACCCCAACAGGTTAAAGCATCATAGGAAACTATTACCCGGTGGTTCTCAAACCATTGTTGACAGAAACCCCAAAATAAAAATACTGCTCTATGGGCACTAGGTGAACCAGTGGTTCTTAACCAATTGATGACCCCAGCCCATATGTCACAGTTTGTGAAACTCATTGCCACATGGGGAAAACCACTGCTGTAAATAAGCAGACAGCCAGATAGAGACTGAGAACTCAAGATATGATATAATGTCAGTTAAGAAGGAGTATTTCATAAATAATAGATCACACATTGTAACTGAAGGATAGTTATCATTGTGTTAATTTACTTTCTGATGGACGCTTACCGGCCATCAGACTTAGGAGATGACTGCTCTTGAAACCACTAATGGGATTTAAATTGTTTCCAGTCCACCCAGGTTGCGGTTACCAGATACTAAACCAGGTTGCGGTTACCAGATACCTAAACCAGGTCCAGGGTACGAGTCCATGGTACCAAAGATTACCCTTACCCACCATACCCTATCAAATAGGTTATCATACCCAACCATATCCTATCACCCAGTAACCATACCACACATCCCATAAGCAGAAGAGGTATTCAGCAGAAGTGACTTACCCCATCCTTATCTGTGATGTGCACTGAGTCCAGGGAAGCAAACTCTGACACCCTGTGAACCCATAGAACTGTTTTATGAGACCAAAGTGCTGGAGCATACAAAACCAAGAGAGTCCGAACACAAATCATCTCCGCAGCTACTACAGTCCTTGAGGAGATGAGTATTAACACCTACCAGCAACGCTACCATAGAAAAGATCTCTGGTCCAAGTGATGACCAAACTAGTTGTTTTTTTTATAAACAGTAGAGCTAAACTTTTTTTTAAATATTTATATGTATATAAAGAAATGTAAGATTCCATACCCTTTTATCCAACTTTACATAACAGAGTCTGTTGTTATTTTTCTTGTTAACTTTATTTGGGTTGTATTTTGTTTCAAATATAAATCTACACCCTGGGGGCTCAGCCATAATAAATTAACTTCTATTGGGTCGGGATATTTTAATTGTGGCTGGACACCAAATCTCTTTCTCAACCTTGTGTGCTTTACACAGTCCTTTTGTAGAATCCCTGAGGAAGAATTTATCGTCCAGAAAATATCCTGTTTAGTTGCTAGAATTCTCTTTTAAGTAAATTTCTGGTACACTAATTCCCGAGGAGAGGCAGTTTCTTCAAACTCGGAAGCTATCAATAAGACATTATTATCTTTATTCTTCCATTCCATCCAAGCTGTCCTATCTCCTCAAAACTCCTCGCGACAACTGGGACGCTCGTGTCCGGGATAAACTCTTATTTCATATTTAGACACTTGTCTGAGATATGAAAACTCTTTATCTTTCCTAGACCACTACTGCTGTAGGTAATTGTCACTTATTGGTGTCCAAGTCTAGGATTAGATTAAAGAGGGGACATATAAATTACCCTAGACTTAAATACATATAAATTTTTGCAAGAAAAACATATTTTAAGTTGTGTTATGAGAACTCTTCTTGGTGGTACTGCTGGTAATTAGTTACCTATTGTTAACTAAATTTTAATTTGATGGTTATATAAGGCTGGTTTGATATAATATATGGTTTTGTAATACTTTAGTATAGTTAAGACTATAGAGAGTATTTTTGCCTTAATTATTGTTTGTGAGTTAGAGATCTCATACTCGCTCAACGAACCACTACGGATATAATGGAAGAATCTGTAGAGTTGAATGAGTGGAGAACATTCTGGACAGAGTTAGCCATTGAGTGTGAACTCTCCGGAGAAGAACTGGATACTTTTGTTTCACAAAGGATGGAAAAATACAGGATGAGAGAAGCGAAAAGGAAGGAAGGGAGAGCAAAATGCAAGGAAGAGAATGTGGATCATGAGAGTCAAAGACAAGAAAAATCCCTCCAGTGTAAGGAAGAAATGGAAACTCCGTTTCTACCTACAAAAATGGAATCCAGGGATAAACTGAAAGCTAGGAATACTCATCATGCCACTCCTTTGCCAGTTGCATCACCATCTTCAGTGGTAAATATAACTGCACCACATGAAGCCAAGTCTATGTCTCAGAATTCAGGCTCAGACAGAGCAGAGGTATGTATATCCAAACGGAGACAGCTAGACCATCCTGAGAACAAGATTAAGCACAAGAGTGCTGATAATCTGAAGAGACCTTCCTCATCCTCAGCAAAAACTCACAACAGGCATATCGAAAACAACCGCACCAAAAACCTGGTAAATAGGATCGCTCAACCAAATAGGATCACTCAACAGAAAAGGATTACGCAACCCTATGGGAAGGGAAGGGATGTTCTTGAACATCACCTGTCGGCCACCCTACATCAGTTAGACTTTAGGCGCCGAGACCCAAACCCACAGACTTCATACAAAGCTAAGGTCCCTACCATGGATGGGAACTTGACGAAGGCCCGGAGTGGATACTGGGATTCTCAAAATGTGGAGACTGCCACAGTAAATGGAGAAGAAATCACCTGTTTGTATTATCAAGGTCTTGGGTGTGATGCCCTTGTCTCAGCCTCTGTTATCGACCTTGATCAAGTCACCGAAGAGGATGTTGAGGTAACAGCACCCATGATAAACAACAGAAGGATGATTTTGCCTTTAGCTTATGTAGAAGTTAGGTCGAACTTTGTAAACGGCAAAGTAAAGGCCGCAATATTAGATGAACGAATTTACCCGATACCCCAAGGAGGGAAATATATCATCTTAGGAGACTCAGCACGATCCAGAGATGGCGTGACTGAACAGGCTATGGAGACTCCAATGCCTAACTCATCTTCCAACATTTTCACTGAAAAGTTGGAAGAGTGCAAAGGGATTGACCACCCCAGTGCACTTAATTCTGAACAAGTTTTGATAGTCTCACCCACATCTGCATGCAGGAAGTGAAGCCGGGCCAGAGTTTCTTGGTACCTGGTGGGATGAAACATGTTTCAGAAATATCTTCCTTTAACATGGGAGAAGCGGCTGTAGAGGAACAGGACTCTCAGGCACTAAGACTTCACTCAGTTCCGACAACCTCACCCACTCTCTGGGATCAGAAAGTGAAGCGGGTCCAAATTTCCTTGGTACCTGGTGCATCCCACCATGTTTCAGGAATATCTTCCTTTAACACGGCAGAAACGGCTAAAGAGGAACATGAGCCTCAAGCACTTAGTCTTCAGTCAGTTCCGATAACCTCACCCACTTTCTGGGATCAGAAAGTGAAGAAGGTTTAAATTTCCTTGGTACCTGGTGGGCAGGAACAACTGGCAGACTTATCTTTCTCTGTCACTGGAGAAACAGTGATAGAGTAACATACACGCTCTCATACCTGGGGAGATAGGTATGTGTCCTTAGGCAGGTCAAGCAATATGACTAAAATAAGGTTGTGTATGAGGCTGGAAACCTCATCACGCAAAACTATTTGCTATAGATCAAATTGTAAGCAGAGTGTAGGCTTTAGGGCAAGCTCTTTGCCAGGAGGCAAGCTTCAATGGAGGATCCATACGGGAGAAAAGAAGAAGGGGATATTTTTGCGAGCAGGCTTGCTCAACCCACCTCAACTACTTATTGAAGAGGAAACGGATAGCCATGTGTGGATTACAGGCATACCGTTTGACAGAGGAAAAAGAGGAAATATTTGGATTGAAGAAACGGAGGACACGATACATGAATGTAGTGTCTGACATAAGAGAAGAGTCGGCTCGAACTTAGTTGGCCGTTGGTCGAACTTTCAAAAGGGGGCTTATGTCGTGAAACGACTCTCCCCGACTTTTTCTTCTGTCTATTATTTTATCCCTCTACAAATTTCTCCTATCATTTGACAAGAAACCAAAAGTCTCTCTCTAGTCTTAGATTTCACTATTCGCTAGCGGATTCACATGGCCAATGGTAATAAATTATTCCTTAGCCAGCGAAAGTCGAAGGTGAAAAACACGAAGGTGAAAAAACACAGTGCTACGTCCGGAAGTTGACCCAAAAATACAGCTGGAATTTTGGGAGGGAATTTTAAGCATTAGAACGCTAACCATCATTCGAAGGAGAGAGAATCTATGGGCCCAAAGTGGGCATTACTGTTGCAAAATATTCCTAGTGAATTCAGTTGAGCGAAGTAAGTAGATCTAACTAATACTGCTGATTTTATAACATGAATAATCATATGTTTATCCACAGCTTGCTATTGCAGTAACTTTTTGTTAAAGTTTAAATGCATTTCCATTTTCAGTGACAATAACTGTTATGTGCATATTTACAGATCACTCAAACTAATGTATGAGTTTGATGGTCAATAGACCTAATTAACTACTGATCTTTATCTCACAGCCTGGCAGATAAGACAGGGTTAAATAATTGATGGATATTATTGTTGTTACTTTGGTATTTGTATATTGACCCAAGCAAAATAGAAGTGTATTAGTGGTCCTTCTATTTTCTATTTCTTATAAGGCTTCTGTGTTCTCTGTCAAGACTACAAACTTGATAACAGTGTTCTCAATCACTTCTTCTCACTTTGTCAAATATGGGACATTAATTTTTGCATCATGGAATGTTCTTTATATGTATTTAATGCAATCTTATGCACATACCATGTTTGATGATTGAAGAACTAGGCTATATTATTATCAGTTATATGAATGTTATTTTCTACAGGAACCAGGACTTTAAGAATGTTTACAAGTATTTAACTATTTAATGAATTTACCACTTTGACTGTGTAGTGGTTTTGATGGTATTATATGATGGTGATATTACTAAGTGTAATGTATGAGGTCAGCTGTGAAGGCTCCTGAGATAAAATGTAGTTGTGAATTTTCAGAAGGCCTTTCTTGCTACCACTACGACCTCACACCTATCTTTTTTCCTAATGAATGTGGCTACGTTATAATCTAGGGTACTGAATGTAATGTGTTGTATTGACATATACAAACACACACACACAGATATTAAATAATATATTATCAATAAAATTTAGAACTTAATGAACTAAATCCAGCTGGTGAAATTTTAGAAAGTAAATCTTTTTTTAAATTTATTTGTTCTGAACCAAGGTTTTATTTGGCCAGAACATATGAAAAGATTTTGGAATTTATGAGTGAATGGCATGAATAAATGACATGATAAATAAAATGTGTGTACGTATACAAATTTTAAGATTAGTTAGTATTTCTACAGTTTATAATTTTATTTTCCCTGGGAGAACGATGAATAGATGTGCTGTTGGGGTGGCTTCATCCCTCCCTGTCTAAGTTTACCAAACATTGTCCATTAATGATGGAAGTAAATGGGATGTTTTAGTAGGAATTCACTTTGGGTGTTATGTCTATGAAGTTGGTGTAAATCCAGCAGACCAGCCTACTTACGTAACTTTGAAGAAGTAGCGCTGGTGCTGGAATCTGGTGGCCCCACCTCTCCGTGCTTGGGGGCAATATATAGGGTGGCCCCACCTCTCCGGGCTTGGGGGCAATACAAGGCTGTTCTGCCGAGATGCGACACTGCACGGGTCCTCACTGTCAATTATCTACCCAGCATTTGACACCACCTTTTGGTGTCAACATAAAAACTCACAGCTCTGAAATAAAGTATTGGTTTGGGTTCAGAACCTTACCTAAGGAGCCACTTCTACACGTAACAATTTACAATAACACCATTTAGACAGGGTCAGATCTCTCTGACCATACAACACATCTTACCAAGTTGGTTTCCCATAGGATAAGTTCTCCCAGACTACATATTCAGAAATATGTTTATTAGCTTCTTGCCCTAGGATATGATAGGTGATATGTTCCACTGATCTCAACACTTGATCTGTCCTTCCTAATCATTGCTGGAGTATATATATTGTTTGTCCCTAGACCCTGAACTAGGGCGGGGAGTCTAGAGCAAATCCTTACTTGTTTGTAAGGCTAGATTTCGATATGGCAGTATCAAATCACTCGAAACATTAAACAATATTCAAAATATACAAAGAAATAATTTCAATCTTACCAGATTATGAATAAAGAACACAGAAATGCTAGCAAAACTCAGCTGAGCTGCTGGCTATAGTATGGCATCCCTGAACTTATTTCAATTTATTTCATTTGGAAATCACCACACTTGAAATTTACTGTGTCTATCACTGGACAACTATTGAGGAATGGCCCCAAATGCGCGTCTGAGCGCCGATAATATGATTGTCTGTGGCCAATCAATGCCTTGGTTTTTTTAAATTCAAATTTCCTACACTAAAGTCATTTCAGTCATGCTTCAGTCAAGTATGGATTTTTATCTGTTAGTCCGTCCGTCTCTACTTGCGTTTTCACAAAAACGTACTTGTTTTTTTGAACCAACCTATTCGTCCCCTCTACACTTTTTGTCTGTAAAGTTATTTTTAGCCACAGCTTCCACCAATTCAATGCAGTCTTTCGCTGATGTGAACAACACAGTCTTTTGTCAACGTCTTCATTATTACCTATCCGTCTGTATAAATAAAAGCATATTATTTCACTGCTCAGAATGGGCCATCCGGCCAGCTAATTTTTATATTCCTAACATTAATATTAAGAAAAAGTTACTTTTTAAATTTTGTAATATTTCAAGCATCTGCGTTTGCCGCTAAATTCAAGTAAAAGGCTTGGTATCGCAAAAGCGTCCAATAAATGACTGTGGCGTATCATATCCAAGGTCCCTTCTGTCGAGTTCCTTACTTTATGTCAACTTGGGAAACGTGACTTTTTCTCCCCCGGCCCCCCCCCCCCCCCCCCCAATTGCGTCTCCTTAACCTTGCTAGTCTCACGCAATTTTTTCAGTCATATTTTTTTCCTTTTGATCCGCCGTTCTCATCCCGTTCAAATGGTAACCGTTTTGATTTCCCGTCTAGCAAGTCAATTTTTATGGAGGGTGATGACCCGCGGTCAGGGCGATCATGTACTATCAGCAGCTTACGCATTATGTTTTTATCCTTACATTTTATCCTTTGGAGATATTTTTACGTTTTATCACTTGTTAATTTTATGACAGACTGACAAAATGTAAGTCAGTAGTTCTCAAGCCTTGAGACCATGACTACCCTCCACATGATTTACTACTCGAGTAAGCAAGAATGTAAATCATTGGTTCTCAGACCTTGGCAGCAATGACACCCCAACAGGTTAAAGCATCATAGGAAACTATTACCCGGTGGTTCTCAAACCATTGTTGACAGAAACCCCAAAATAAAAATACTGCTCTATGGGCACTAGGTGAACCAGTGGTTCTTAACCAATTGATGACCCCAGCCCATATGTCACAGTTTGTGAAACTCATTGCCACATGGGGAAAACCACTGCTGTAAATAAGCAGACAGCCAGATAGAGACTGAGAACTCAAGATATGATATAATGTCAGTTAAGAAGGAGTATTTCATAAATAATAGATCACACATTGTAACTGAAGGATAGTTATCATTGTGTTAATTTACTTTCTGATGGACGCTTACCGGCCATCAGACTTAGGAGATGACTGCTCTTGAAACCACTAATGGGATTTAAATTGTTTCCAGTCCACCCAGGTTGCGGTTACCAGATACTAAACCAGGTTGCGGTTACCAGATACCTAAACCAGGTCCAGGGTACGAGTCCATGGTACCAAAGATTACCCTTACCCACCATACCCTATCAAATAGGTTATCATACCCAACCATATCCTATCACCCAGTAACCATACCACACATCCCATAAGCAGAAGAGGTATTCAGCAGAAGTGACTTACCCCATCCTTATCTGTGATGTGCACTGAGTCCAGGGAAGCAAACTCTGACACCCTGTGAACCCATAGAACTGTTTTATGAGACCAAAGTGCTGGAGCATACAAAACCAAGAGAGTCAGAACACAAATCATCTCCGCAGCTACTACAGTCCTTGAGGAGATGAGTATTAACACCTACCAGCAACGCTACCATAGAAAAGATCTCTGGTCCAAGTGATGACCAAACTAGTTGTTTTTTTTATAAACAGTAGAGCTAAACTTTTTTTTTATATTTATATGTATATAAAGAAATGTAAGATTCCATACCCTTTTATCCAACTTTACATAACAGAGTCTGTTGTTATTTTTCTTGTTAACTTTATTTGGGTTGTATTTTGTTTCAAATATAAATCTACACCCTGGGGGCTCAGCCATAATAAATTAACTTCTATTGGGTCGGGATATTTTAATTGTGGCTGGACACCAAATCTCTTTCTCAACCTTGTGTGCTTTACACAGTCCTTTTGTAAGATCCCTGAGGAAGAATTTATCGTCCAGAAAATATCCTGTTTAGTTGCTAGAATTCTCTTTTAAGTAAATTTCTGGTACACTAATTCCCGAGGAGAGGCAGTTTCTTCAAACTCGGAAGCTATCAATAAGACATTATTATCTTTATTCTTCCATTCCATCCAAGCTGTCTTATCTCCTCAAAACTCCTCGCGACAATGGGACAGAACGCCACAAATCTGCGAATACAGACTCACTATTGGTGGCTAGGAATGAACTCTGATATTATCAGGAATGTGAAATCCTGCGCCAAGTGCCAACGGGTAGCACCCAAGCATTTGACACCCGCAGTTCCCATGGGTGAAATGCCAGTAGTGGGGACACCATTTCAACGGGTTGTAATCGACATTTTAGGGCCCCTAGAAAGGACTAAAAGAAGGAACAGGTTCATCCTGACCTTGGTCCGCACATGCACTATGTGGGCAGAAGCTATACCGCTAACATTCGCGGATGCCAAGCATGTCGCAGAAGCCCTCGTGCAGATATTTACACGGTTAGGATTCCCTCAACAAGTTTTGACGGATAACGGATCCCCATACCGTAACCTGTTAATGGATGAGATCGTTAAGATTTTGAGGAACAAGCACACTTATACAAGCCCTTATAATCCGGCCGGAAGTGGGTTAGTAGAACATGTCAACGGAAGCTTCACAGCGATTTTATGTAAACTGGGGCAAGAGAAACCTGAAGATTGGGACCTTTATATACCTGCAGCTTTATTCGCCTACAGGGAAGCTCCACATAATTCCACAGGATTTCCACCAGCTACACTTTTATTCGGCAGACCTATAAAGGGGCCGCTTGAAGCCTTACTTCGGTCCTTGACAGACCAGAAGGCTGATGAGACAGTCGTCTCAGCCAATAAATATGTGTCGGAATTAAAGGAAAAGTTAAAACTAGGATTGGACCTAGCAACGATCAACCTTAAGCGAGCACGCCCAAAGCACGCTAACCGATACAGGAAAGCCGCGAAAGAAAGAGAACTGCAAGCAGGAGAGAAAGTTTTGTTGCTACTCCCAACCAGAAACAACAAACTACGTATCGGATGGCAAGGGCCGGTTACAGTCCTGAAAAAACCTCAAAGGCTAACTACCAGATCTCTATTAAAGGAAAGGAGAAGGTCTACCATGTAAATCTGTTAAAGAGATACTTGGAAAGACCAGTGCCGTCCTCCGAACATCTCCTGGCGATCGCCATAACTGACGAAGAAGATTATAGTGGCAAGGAAATTCCACTGCAAACACACGGAATCTTCCAACAATGTCAAACTCGGCGACACTCTTTCAAGTGCAAACGGAATACATTCCAGAGAAAGAAAACGTTGGAGCAGACTTCATGAGTAGGAATTGGAGAGACGGAGGGGGAAGATGAGAGTGTAGATCACATTCACCTCGAAGCTATTGATATAGGAAATAGCTTTCCATAAAGTGGACATGAAGTGGTTTCATATATTTAAGCGGGGACGTCTGTTAGTTATTATAGAATTAGATTTCATATTATCTATTTTTTTATCTACACTTTTCTCTTGCTTAGTTGTCATCTACGCCTGTTGGTTAACATCTTCTCCTATACTCAGGATCTGTCCTTTATCTATGTAGCGAGCATATTTAATTCTGTTCGCTATTGCTTTGATGTAGGTTACTAACAGACCTATTAGCGGGTTATCTGTAATTTATGCTTAACGCCAGTGATTGAAACTCGCTGGATAGCGACTAAGAGCAGATAATTTTGGAACCAATGGAGACAATTATATTACTCCCCTTGTAAAACTGTTCGTTGGATAAAGTAATTTAACACGGCGATTTGCCAGATCTAAGAACACTGCTCGCTAGATGGCCAGACGAACAGAGACGTGTACAATTTGCACTGATTAGCAAATTACGTTATGCCTGATTCTGGTTGTCGGCTCTAGCGTGTAGAACGGCTTTGATTTACACATAGCCGAAATCTGCACGAAGAAATCTAAACGTAGGTGTTTACATCTGGCAGAGAGTTTTTTCCGATCTATAGTGGCCATTTTCCTTTGATTTTAGATGTATATATTACCAGAGCTTCCTAACTCAAAGTTACTCAGTACCGGTACTCCTCAGCTTTTAGAAGACATCTAGCTGCAATTCTAGAATCACTCGCATAGAGTAGAGTTTCTAAGTTTTTGTTGGAGAATAGTCTCAGTAGTTTGTGTGAAGGTAATATATCTACTAGTAGTTTGAGTGATTTAAGTGGTATAATCGTCGATTATATTTCTCTAAGATTTGTGCAGAGTGATTTACTAGATAGGTCCGCCAATGATATTTCTCTACGTTTTACGGCGTTACAGTGGATAGTAGAACGAATAATAATTTCTAGCTAAACTCTCCCAGTTATAATAAAAATTTTATTAACTGCTAGTAACCAGTCAGAGAATATTTTAACCTAATAAATAAAGGCACTGATTCATCATGAGTATTGACGAAATATGTATTTATTTCTAATTCGTGATGATTGATTTTTTTAAATGACTAGAATTTATTTCACGGGAGTTTTAACGATAAGACAAGCTCTAAGCTTGTAGATATATTTATGGTTAAATAAACGAAGTGAAGATATTACATTTTACGCGGGAGTAAGGATAGGATTGTGTATACTACATTATGTTAAGTTTTGTGTATGTTTTTCTATTTATACAGTATTTTGGGTCAAACCCTAAACTTTACCAGCGGCTTCCATATGACTCCGAGAATAACTTTGTTACAAAAAGAACATTCTGAAATAAATATCGAGTTTTTCAAGGTGACCTGTCTGGCCACGTGTTTTCACACCCAGAAAGAGACAGAGTACCAACCCAGAGATTATTAAGAATAAATTGTAAACTGGTCTTATAGATATCCAGATTTCTTTTCCCCAAAGTCATATACATTCAGCCTGTGGTGGCGAATTAATCAAGCATTGACATTAACTGAATAACGACCACTGTGTTGTGAAGAAGATTGATCCTGGTCAGAGTTTATTTACCTGACACTCGATTTAACGACTGAAGATTCCAAGCTACTGTACACTGTGAACATTAGATCTCATAATTATTTTACTACCTTGACAAGAATTGAAGTGACATTTATCAGCATCCTACTTACAATAGTGAATCAAGCGTTTCCCAACATTTGATTAATTAGTCGTTGGAGAGACTGGGGCTTGATTCGCCAAACAACCAACCTTGGATGGGCTGTGGGTACCTTAACAATTGTTCCAGATGTGGTGAAAGCATCTTTGTAGGTAAGAGAGACTGAATTTGTGATCACAGGTTTTGTCAGAGCGAGAGAAAGCGGGGGAAGAATAATTCTGTTTGGATATAACCCATGTACTAACTGTGTATTTTCTTAGGCAAGTCTTGCTAATGCTGTCCCTTTATTTCTTTCAGAATAGATTAACGTATACTCTGTTCTTTACTGTAGAGGGACATTTTTAGACCATAGCGTAAAAAACTTTGACTCTTTTGGGGGTTAATAACGGGGCTCTTGTCTCAACAGAGGGAGGGAGGATTAAACCTATGAGTCTATTTTTTGATTAACTCATTAACTTTATGTTTACTTGTATTTGATTTGATAGTCATAAATGTTTGCTGTTGTGAAGTTCTTTATGATAAATAAAAATTTACATAAACTTTATTTACGTGTGTTGGCCAGCTCGTTCCAAAAAAGATCCCTATTCCATAGATATAGTGTTCACGTCTGTGCGTCTAACTGTCGTCAGTTACGTGTGAGTGTATGTGAGTGGTATATATATATATATATATATGTATATATATATATATATATTTATATATATATATATATATATATATATATATATATATATATATATATATATATATATATATATATTAAACGTAAGACCAGCACGGATGGACGTATGAGGGGATGCATCCGGCGTGTATACCACCAGCGCGCAACAGGAACAATTAACATTCATACCCTTCGACATTTACTGCAGGAGACTGAGCACCCATGGGTTTTCCTGGAGTGCAATGACTTTGATTGTGATCAACAATAAAAATAACTTCTTACTTTTTCTCTAATTGCATCTTTCCAATTTTGGTGACGTCGTAGAATGTGATTACAAATGCTACATCTATCTTTATATTTCCAAATATTTTATGAAGTGTAACCTTAAAATTTGTTTTGCATGCACAAATACTTTTGTCGCAGTATAGAAAAGGGAAATAACTTTTAAAAAATATTATTCAAAATAAATTTCAATTTTTACAATTGAAAACTAATTTTTTAGTATTCTTTTAATTTAGTATAATTGACCATTTAAATTTCGATAAAACCCTTTAATTTGGTTAAAAAGCTTCTATGTAATTTTTATTCATAGTGTTCTTTTTATTAAAAAGAAAAGTTTAAAAGCCAACTTTTTATTTATATATGTAAACTATAGTAAATATTTAAAATTTAAACAACTAATGCAGTACCTAACTATTATTTCCCATCTGTGGTGACAACAGTGATTACATGCGGACAGCGCAAATAACGCTGTGAAACCCTACGCCTTAATATCTGGCCTTTGGTTACAATCATGTGTCTAGACACAGGGACCGGTACAGTGACATTCATGTGTCATTAGGTCCCTTGTGTGAGAACACAGAGGATCACTACAGTGACACAGTTTGTCATTGGGTCTTTTTGTGTTGGGACATGTGGTCTTGACCAGAGCCGGGTTTGGGGTGGGTGCCAATGCGACCTCATGCGAGGGAAAAAAAAAGAAAGACATTCATGTGTCATTAGGTCCCTTGTGTGAGAACACAGAGGATCACTACAGTGACACAGTTTGTCATTGGGTCTTCTAGTGTTGGGACATGTGGTCTTGACCAGAGCCGGGTTTGGGGCGGGTGCAAATGCGACCTCATGCGAGGAAAAAATATGCGACCTCATGCGAGAAAAAAAAATATCTGGCCTTTGGCTAGGATCATGTGTCTAGACACAGGGACCGGTACAGTGACATTCATGTGTCATTAGGTCCCTTGTGTGAGAACACAGAAGATCACTACAGTGACACAGTTTGTCATTGGGTCTTTTTGTGTTGGGACATGTGGTCTTGACCAGAGCCGGGTTTGGGGTGGGTGCCAATGCGACCTCATGCGAGGGAAAAAAAAAGAAAGACATTCATGTGTCATTAGGTCCCTTGTGTGAGAACACAGAGGATCACTACAGTGACACAGTTTGTCACTGGGTCTTCTAGTGTTGGGACATGTGGTCTTGACCAGAGCCGGGTTTGGGGCGGGTGCAAATGCGACCTCATGCGAGGAAAAAATATGCGACCTCATGCGAGAAAAAAAAAATATCTGGCCTTTGGCTAGGATCATGTGTCTAGACACAGGGACCGGTACAGTGACATTCATGTGTCATTAGGTCCCTTGTGTGAGAACACAGAAGATCACTACAGTGACACAGTTTGTCATTGGGTCTTTTTGTGTTGGGACATGTGGTCTTGACCAGAGCCGGGTTTGGGGTGGGTGCCAATGCGACCTCATGCGAGGAAAAAAAAAAGACATTCATGTGTCATTAGGTCCCTTGTGTGAGAACACAGAGGATCACTACAGTGACACAGTTTGTCATTGGGTCTTCTAGTGTTGGGACATGTGGTCTTGACCAGAGCCGGGTTTGGGGCGGGTGCAAATGCGACCTCATGCGAGGAAAAAATATGCGACCTCATGCGAGGAAAAAAAAAAAAAGTCTAGACACTGGGACCGGTACAGTGACATTCATGTGTCATTAGGCCCCTTGTGTGAGAACACAGAGGATCACTACAGTGACACAGTTTGTCATTGGGTCTTCTTGTGTTGGGACATGTGGTCTTGACCAGAGCCGGGTTTGGGGTGGGTGCCAATGCGACCTCATGAGAGGAAAAAAATATGTAACCTCATGCGAGGATAAAAAAAAAAGTGATTACATGCGAAATGGAGATTTTGTCCCCACTCGCATGCAAGACCAACAAGATGCACTGAACCTTGAGTGCATGTCATCGCTTCTCGGCCTTTTGGCTAAGATCAAAGTGACTTAGCCGGGGTCCGGATCGAAAACGCAAAAGATCAGTACAGTGACACTTACGTGTCATTTGGTCTTTTAGTGTTTGGACATGCGCCCTACTATCCGGCCTTAGTATATTTACTAAATAAGAGAAAATAGTAACAGATCTTTGAAGATGTAAGTGATTACTAAAGTCAGGAATCTGTTATTTCAATAAATGCCTTTTCATTCATTTCTCCTTGTGCTCCATTGGAGCATAAAGCCACCACTGCAGCTGGTTCCCCTTTGTAAGGATCCTGCACCAAAGTATTCTTCTTCCTCGTTCGTCCTGAAAAGGACGTTGGTCGCGTTGTGTCTGTTTACACCTGAGCTGCGATATCTGCGCCTTTCGGCTGATACACTCGACTTCAGCACAGCATTTTTGGGGACCGGGTTTGCCTTCCCTCTTCGATCCCTACTCTCTCAGCCAGACTGCAGTGATGCAGCCTGTTTCCAGGACCACCACTTGGAGGTGGAATAGGGTCTTGGTCAGCTCTGGTTCGCTGACCCTGACGCAAGCAGTCAAGCTATGGGTCGCTGACTGCATTCTCTGTTGCTGCGTCTTTGGGTTCCACCGAAGTATTCATGTACTCTTGCAGCAATGGTTTCAGTATCCCATAATACATCCTGGAAGTTTCATTAATATTTAGTTACTTGGAAATTATTTAGGGTATGCCTGTAGGTGTAAAAGTAACACACGATCTTTTTAAATCAGCCAGCATTTAGTATATCTATCATGGGTTTGTTACCATGTGACTTATTCTACATGTCAGTTTTCGTGCAGTGACGTATTATCTAATAAACATTATTCACCATTAAAAAAAAAAATTATATTTGGACATGCGCCCTAATATAACCGACTAGGTTGAACGGGACGCGCCTCGCCAAAACGAGGCACAAGTTTTACATAAAAAACTACTAATCTGGAGAATAAAGATTCTGATATGTATGTGTGTATGTTTAACAAAATTAAGCTGTCCGGCCCCCCCCCCCCCCCCCCCCCCCCCCTTCCGCCCCCAACGTCACAGAAAAACAACTTAAAAAAATTGAAGATGAAATTGTACAACACGTTAGAACATGGCTTGCGCTAAATGAATCATCTACATGGAGCTATTTCTTTTGTCCCAAATCGAAGGGAGGCCTTGGCATACCAAACCCCTTCGTATTAAACCACTCTCGACATATTTCATTCCTTATCAGTATGCTAAATTGTGATGATAGTCTTGTAAAAACTGCAGCAATAAACTCGTTAGATAAACATATGAAAAAGCGTAAAATAGGCCAAGTAGACGAAGATAGGAATAACTTTGCAAGTTACGAGCTAAACGAAACGAACCATCTACTAGTTAAAATATCCAAGGTGAATTGGCCAAGATCATTTTGGGTAGAACTGAATGAAGAATGCGCGCGTGAAGGAGTGAGTGTGAAAGTGGATGACAGTGGCCATTACATTGTACATTTAGACGTAGATGAAGATGTGAGTCTAGCATACAAGTCAGCAAACGCTGCTTATTCTGAATTTAAATCACATAAACTTAACCTAAGTCTAAGTGAACTAAAAAGTAAATCGTCACATTGGAGAATAGTGCGCGAAATGAAATGTGTAAAACATTCATTGTCATCTAGTTGTCTATCTAATGTTAAATTAAGTGATAAAATACTTTCATTTGCTGTGAGATCGAGGTTACAGTTGCTGGAATGCGAAAGTCTTTTACATCTATACTATCCACAGACATACAAGAAAATGTGCAAAATATGTAACCACCCATACAAAACAGTGTCACATTTATTAAATGGATGTACCAAATTTCAAACCCTATACCAACAAAGGCACAATAGAGTTGTAGACATTGTTTATGAGAAAGTGAAATCCTCAAACAGTAATAATAATGACATGACAATAAATAAAGAAATAATGGTTAAACCATCTCTTTTCCGTAGCAGTAATATTTCATTTAAATCACGTGCCGTAAAACCTGATTTAACAATAATCAATCGACAGAGCAAAACAGCTTTTCTAGTAGAAGTAGCAATACCATATGATGCACATTTAGATAAATGTTACCAACATAAATTTGATAAGTACTATCCATTGACTGCAGAAATTAACGCATGTAATCCTACTGATAATTGGTAGCTTGGGCCATGTGCATGCAAAGTGTGTGAGTGGATTAATGTCGCTGGGGTTGCAGAAATTTGAAGCCAAAGTTTTATGTAAATACGTCAGCATTAGTGCAATTATAGGTTGTTACAGAATATGGAAACTTCCATGTAAGTAACACCCATTTTAAAATGCTGGAGATGTTTTCGCACTTTTGTTAAGTCTAAATCTCAAATTTGCTCTGTTTAATATACCAAATTAATATTGCATTTGATTCAATATTTAGTATTTCACTCCACTACCAGTCAAAGTATTGTATGGCAAACAAAGATTCTGATAAAACCCCAATGTAAAAAATACCCATTGTTGAGGATTGTTACATGTTTTGCAAGCATTTGGGTTAGAGCTCGATCCAAATGATTGCACCATGGAACACCTCAGCTAAATATGTATTTGTAGTGAAATGGATTTGTGTACCCCCGCTCAAATTTCCCCCCTTTAAAATTAACTAGCGTACTCCTAAAATATATTTATAACTACAGCATTTAAATTGTCTCAAGGACACAGTCAAATCCGCCGCCACTATTTGACTAACGAATTTGAAAATTTCGAGTAAATAGTTAAAAAGGGCACTAACCCAAACACACACGCACTACCCTTCCCAATATTTATTAACGAACGCCGTAAAATTAACAACCAATCCTATTGTTACCTCGTTTTATAGTGACGATAAAATCGTAGCTGTAGGAGAAAATATGCCTAATCTGTGCTTTGAAATAAAACTTAAATAATTTATTTCTCGATAACTAAAGAGAATTAAAAGGAGAGAGATATCTTGAAATATAGGGTTGATATTGCTTAATATATTGACATAAAGATTTCCCCGTAATAATATTATCTTGATATAGAACATTTTATTTTGTAATATTTACAGTTCAGCAAAAGACGCCTTTAATTACAAACAAAAAAAATTACATAGATGAAAACAGTGAAGAATAATTAAAAGAAACCTATATAGGAAGATAGAGGACAGTTGTCTTTTTAATAATCACTTTCAATATTAAAAATCGACCCATTAATAACGAAGATATTGTATAAATAAAGTTTAGACAGACGAGCGAACACATTTATAAACTGCAAAATTTGGTAGCTTGGGGAACAAGTCAAAATTTCTTAACGTGTTTTTGATTGGTTAAATGTGGTGAGCATAGGGGCAATAAAATTAACATTTTTGCCGGCATAGTCCGCCATTTGAAAAATACATTTGCCAACTTGAGAACAGCGGGATAGCAGTTGTGACCAAGCTTTCACCATCTGGACACTAAAGCATTTCTGTGTACCCATTTAATGCTAGTCAAGATTGTGCATATTGTGTGATATTCTTACTTGAGGGTCATATCACCACTTACAAGTTTGTGCAACTATCCTGGAGAAGACAGAAATAGTGGCAATGGACGCTCACAATACACGCTCAGCTACAGGCCGTCGCTTCTGCCAGAAGACAGCACTATCTGTGTGATATATAAAGTTGGGCGCAACTATTCTCAAACAGGATTAAGATAAGTCCCATTAGACGGGCACTTGAACGTTCATTCAAATAAATAAATTCAGAACCCACAACCTAGAATTCCTGACCTGGGGATGATGTAGAAAACAGATCTTCCAACAATAGTTAATACAAGTTCTAGTATAACAGAAAGACTGTGAGGTGCTCAAGAAAGTGACTTTTTTAGTGATACAAGTCATGAACATTTTTTGTTACATATTTATTTCTATACTGTAAATAAAAAAGAAAACAACTTCCATTTAGTTTGATACTTCATGTACAAAACATTGAGCTACAGGAAGAATATATATATATATATATATTCTTCCTGTAGCTCAATGTTTTGTACATGAAGTATCAAACTAAATGGAAGTTGTTTTCTTTTTTATTTACAGTATAGAAATAAATATGTAACAAAAAATGTTCATGACTTGTATCACTAAAAAAGTCACTTTCTTGAGCACCTCACAGTCTTTCTGTTATACTAGAACTTGTATTAACTATTGTTGGAAGATCTGTTTTCTACATCATCCCCAGGTCAGGAATTCTAGGTTGTGGGTTCTGAATTTATTTATATATATATATACGAGGGGCGTTCAGAAAGTAATGCACCACATCGTTTTTCTCAGCTAATAATGAAGATAGAAGCATGAAACTTTGTACACTTCAAGCATGGCATGTGTCAATTGTGTGCACCAAATTGCACCGCAACCGGCTAAATAATACGGCTGCCCTAAACCGTTGAAATGGAGCGTGTTAGCAACTTGCGTTATAAGCAGCGAATTGTGATAGAATTTCTCGTTGCAGAGAAGGAAACTGTTGTGAATATTCACAAGCGTCTATGTGATGTGTATTGAAATTGTGCAGTCGACAGGAGTACAGTCAGTCGCTGGGTTCAGAGAATCAAAGAATCAGGAAGTGGAGATACGGAGCTGCTTGATCGGCCGCGCTGTGGACGTCCTGCCACAGCCACCAACGCAGAAATGTTGAAATGCGCTGAGGGCATTATTCTTACTGATAGGCGAATAACTACTCAACAATTTGCCTTTGGGACAAGGTTTGAAGATGATGAAGGAGTCATTCATGCAGCGAAGAAATGGCTACATGATCAAGACAAAATCTGGTACGGGCTAGGAATACATGCACTTGTTTCGCGCTGGCATAAAGCCGTACAAGTTGATGGGGATTATGTTGAATAATACCGATGTTTACAAGACATATCCAAGTATATTGTCTATAAATTTCATGCTTTTTGAATAAACAGCTCCTGAGAAAAACGATGTGGTGCATTACTTTCTGAACACCCCTCATATATATATATATATATATATATATATATATTTATTTATTTATATTTATATATATTTATATTTATTTATATATTTATATTTATATATTTATATTTATATTTATTCTTCTTGTATCTGTATATATATAACTAAATTTACAAACAGTCTTACTTCATTAAGTTTATTAAGTTACAGTTCTGTTTTGTCATTTATCATACAACATCATAATAATTGCATTACCCTAGACACTTGCCATATACACACCTTCACAGATTCTTTAGTCAGGTGAGATCTCTAGAGGTGACAGTTAGGGACCCAGAGACTTACCACAGAATCATTCTTTACTCTGGGAACTTGCATAGTCTGACCTCACCTTGATTGTCTATACACCCTTACTCTTTTCAGAGAAGGGGGTATTACTCATAAGACCAGTTGATAATTAAAGACTTTTTTAGTGACGGAGAATCCAAATGTTATATGTAATTAATTATGGTGAAGAAGGTGAGTGTGGTTTGGGACAGTCACTCACAGTAGCGCACACACCAAGTCATGGAATGGTGTAACGTCTGATGATATTTTAACCATGGTTTATTACAATTATAACATCACGTAGATCTAGAGGAATACAGTTACATCAAAACATGAATCTTCATAATGCAGTTAACATACGGCCCATACACATCCTGGCCTACAAAATCTCTACTCCTCACGTCAGTGCACAAAGACTGCGTCTACGGCAGTTATATAATAATCATGGCCTACAAAATCTCTACTCCACATCAGTGCACAAAGACTGCATCTACGGCAGTTATATAATAATCATGGCCTACAAAATCTCTACTCCACATCAGTGCACAAAGACTGCATCTACGGCAGTTATATAATAATCATGGCCTACAAAATCTCTACTCCACATCAGTGCACAAATACTGCATCTACGGCAGTTATATAATCATCAAGGCCTACAAAATCTCTATACTTCACATCAGTGCACAAATACTGCATCTACGGCAGATATATAATAATCAAGGCCTACAAAATCTCTATACTTCACATCAGTGCACAAATACTGCATCTACGGCAGTTATATAATCATCAAGGCCTACAAAATCTCTATACTTCACATCAGTGCACAAATACTGCATCTACGGCAGTTATATAATAATCAAGGCCTACAAAATCTCTATACTTCACATCAGTGCACAAATACTGCATCTACGGCAGATATATATTAATCAAGGCCTACAAAATCTCTATACTTCACATCAGTGCACAAATACTGCATCTACGGCAGATATATAATAATCAAGGCCTACAAAATCTCTATAGCCCTGCGCAGGCATACATTATCCAAAAAACCACCTTAGGGCTGACCACCTCAGTCAAAAACCCTGCATAGACTGAACCCACGGGAACACACCCCGTTCACACAGTCACGAGAATCTACTGTTCTCTTAACACTGCTCTCAAAAATCCCTGCGGACACTAGCCGCGAGAGCTATTCACACATTACTTAAAACCAGTACAGAAACAGTTCATTATGACCAGAGTTCACCTGCTATCTGACATACTGTCTTCCACGAAACTAAGAGGAGATATCTTTAAACAAATCCATACCAATCTGTAAGCAAGTACTCTAACCCAAAATTAACTCTACTCAACACGTATTTCCCAAGATCATTTCCCTTTCATCACATCTGCACTTATCAGTTTGCCACACTCCCAGGGAAAAAAAAATGATTATATCATTTTTTTTTTTTTTTGTTGAAAATTAACTCCCAAAAATTTAACGGTCAATGAAGTTATATCAGATACCTCTTAAATTAATTCCCAAAAATTTTTTTTAAAAATTAATGAAGTTCTATCAATTACCTACAAAAATATACCTATGACAAGAGAACATAGCACATCTACAAAAATATCATCAATAAATGTAAGATAACGACTAAATCATCCAACATAATCATTCAAGCATACCAAAATAAAAATTAATCTAATACAAAACCCAAATTAAGTATACATAGTACAAACTAAACAGAAAATAAATTATCATACGAGAAAAGACAAAATATGAAATGGGAATATGATAAGAATCAAATAGAATCATAAGATGACAATGAAGACAACAATTCCATACATGTAAAACAAATAGAACTATAAGAACCAATTACATTATCTAAAGTCATATAATTAACTTAACACTACAAAGAATGAAAGTATAAATAGCGTAACACGAAAAAAGTATACTAGAAGTATGAATGACATCAAAGATGAAACACGGAAGCATAAACAAAATATCAGACAATACTGAAAATACAACAGAAAAGATGTAAAGAAATGACGAATAGTCAACAAAGAGAGATGACAGTAAAGATGCAAAAGTAAAGAAAGTTGGTAACAACACCTAACAATAACTATCCAAATATAACAACGTATTGTAAAATACAAAAATGCTAAAGTATATTTATATACTAACACAAAAAAGAAAGCTTATGACAAGCACAGCATAATAAGTAATTTAACTAAATTATAAACTTATACATAACTAAAAATAAATTACATCAAATATCACCCAAACAAAAAATTATTAACGATAACACAAGTTCCGCATTGACGCATAGTCAAGCGCTAACAACCAAAAAATACATCCAAACATCACAACATTTTCAAAGAATTAATGTCACTACATAATAGTAACCTTAACATACAATCTAGCGCTGGCGCAGAAAAAAATAAATATCACAATGTTCAAAACACATTTTCCAAAAATTTACAATACAAAAAATGTTTCTTCTCTTTAGGTTAAATAAAAATAGTATTTTTATTTCTAAGTAATATGTAGCTATAATTAATAACTAACAATTAAATTAGCCGAGTAACATAAAAATAATCTTATCTTTAAACAGACACACATCAAAACGTGTAAGTTTTTTTTTTCTCTTCTTTTTTTAAAAAAAAATACATCAAAGAAACGTCACATTGGGTAATAAAATGTTAACTACAAACGAAGTTATAAATATATATAAGTGTAATATTATTTATCTTAACTATGTATTATAATCAGATATTTAAATTCTTTAAATGAACAAGAGTATCAGCCGTCGCTGTTAATTCTACCCACTTAATTTAATAGGAAATTTAAGTTAATTCTAGCTGACAAAAAAAACGAATCGTTTAAATTATCAAATGTCATAATTGAGAAAAAAATGGAAACCAAGTTTCAGAATACGTCCTTAACTTCAACGAAAAATCATTAATAATACATACAAGTTATGTTTAAAATTACCTTTCACTAAACAATTAATTCCCATAACCTGTGTATAAATATGTTAATTAAACATGGTATCAAATCCATGATGAAAAAACAAAACAAAATTTTAAGTAGTGAATAAACACTCAGGACTATCTATGAAAATGACTATTACATTGTCTCAGTAAATAAGTTTGTGCAAGAAATCATCTAAATGCATAATTAAAATACAGTCATATAAGTAACCACCAAAAAATTATGGCAATCAAATGTTACAAAGATTACATAATATTTCATTAACAACATATAAAGTTCTATACTAAAGAATACAATAACATTCAGTGTTTGTAAACAGAACAAAAAATAAACAGGACCTTTAAAAAAACAAAAAAAAATTCCTTCGAGGTCTTGCGAACATCTCATCAACACGCAAGGTGACATCATGACACGGTGGGTTAACGTACTGTCTAGGCTCGCTTGAATGGATAAATGGTACACAGTGATCTACATCTCTCCCAGGTAATGTAAAATTAGAATGGTGATTCCCCTCGCAAAGTCGCTCGCTGTGAGACAATACAAATGAAAATATCTATTTTAATCCATGGTACGATTATGAGTGAACACGGAAAATTCACTTTACAATTACCCAAACTCCGTGGTGTAAGGTTGTGGCCCTCCTGCGATGTCAACAACTCTCGTCACATAGCAGACAACATAGACGTCCCAGGGACAACCTGACCTATAATTCACAGTTGTCAGTGCGGTAGGCTGAAAAAAAATTTACTACCTTCACAAGACCGAGATGATCTCTCAAACCTATCAGCATGACAAGCAAAAGCATTTAAGAACCTACTACCGTTCCTATTACTCTGATTAATAATAATCTTGCTCTTATGTGGAGCACAGCTAACCTGGTTGCGATCTGTATAATTTCTTTTGAGAGCATTGTTATTTGCTCTATTAACACCGTTGTACTGATTTAAATCCCAGTTACAATAGTTATTCTTAATACTTCTTCCCAGATAACAATGTCCATCAGATAGAACTGACTTTTTAGCAGAAAAATTATTACTAGACTGATGAACTTTCATATAATTACTTCTGCTATAGTTTTCTAAACTTTTAGAATCACAATGTTGAGATCTGTCACATTTTTTCTTGTTTTTGGGAGAAGAAACGTTACCGTAGGATGAACTCCCTTGGTACTTTATAACCTTAGGGTTATGTCTCCTATCAAAATTATTTTTTTCTTTGCTTGTGGCAATGTGTTTAAAAAATGAGTCACACTGCCTTGACTGGGTATGACTAGAAGGTTTGACAATCTCTTTATTTTTTTTCACAACATTTGTTTCCTTCATGGAACAAGCAGTAGTATGTTTGTTACTTGTAACCAATTTATCAGATCTGTCAATAAATACGCTGTTGGTTTTTAACACACTGACTTGAGATTTAGCACTGTTTCTTTCCTTATCTACAGGACTGGATATTACTGTAGATTTTCCTTTGTTATTCTGCCGCCAGCAATCATTATCATTGGAATCATCTGTATTGCGTGAGAAGTTATATCTCCCACGGAAAGATCTATGTCCACCATTCTTGACCGTAGAATCCGCAAAAAGTGTATAAGGCTGGCTTTTTGCTTTAGTGTTCTGATGATAAGAAACTTTCTGTCTATCATCGTCAACACTGACGGAAGACCACATATTGCTATTCAAGACTACGTCAAGCAGACCATTTATTCTTCTTCTTGCTTCTACAATCTCAAAGTCCTTAAGTGCAATCTGTTCACTTAATTTCTTGTTTAAACTCTCCGCTTTTAAGACCTTGCAGCTTTCCTCTGCTAGCAAATTTTCAATCTTAAACAATTTGTCTTTCTCCACCATTAATTCTTTCACTCTCTCTTTATCAATCCTCTCAATCTCAATATCATGACTATTCGTAAGCCTATCAACCTTCTCTTTCTCAACCATCAACTCTACTAATGTCTCTTTCTTTTGTTGAGTCTCCTGTGTAAGTTTTTCAACCTCAATTTGCTTCTCTTTCATCTGAACTTCCAATTGCTCTATGTTCAACAATGCTGAATCCAAACTTGCTTGAACACTAGCAAGTTCTGAGTTTGATTTGCCTAAATCATCTGTAAGTTTAGAGACTTTTTCATGTAACTCACTTACTTCAGCAGTACATTCTATAAAACTTTCCCTTTGCTCTAGGGTACTCTGTTTTATGTCTCCTATTTGCTTCTTCTCTTTTAACTCTTCTTCCTGGTCACTATATATGCCGTCGAGCAATAACGTACGAATACTCTTCAATATGCTATCACGTTTAATACTAATATAATTGTCCAAGAACAGACGAAGGTCCAAAACCAATAACCTTGCCAGATCCTCAGCCATACTCACATGAGGAATTGACTGAAATCTCTCATTAGCAAACTCTCTTAGAGATCTCGATGCAGAGACCAAAAACTTGTCCATAACATGTGACTCAAGCTCTGGGCCTTTTAATCCCTGATAATCTGTTCCTTCCTGAAACAGATACTCTAATACAGGTCTCATATCCTCCGGATCTGTATCAGAATCCATTGTGACTTGTTTACTTAGTCAACCATATATGTCTTAATTAAACTTTCATTATACCAAATCAAGTTTAGATCTCAAATATTGTATCATCAATCCCTGTACATCATCACATTCTATAATTAATCGATATAATTATCGACAACAACAACAATAGTTATCAATAGAATAGGATAGTGCAGATTGAGGCTTGTTGACATGGACAGAAGTGGCAACATTTACACACAACAAAAGCACTTAACTGAAGGTAATCCTGACCCTTCCGCCAACACACTGGATATCACAAAGTTCTGACGTTAAAACACTCCACTGCAGAAAAGGTACAAGGACTAGGCACTCTTGTCTTCAAATCCCTGCCACTGTACAGTATGTCCTCAACAATGCATCAGACGACAGGAACCGATCACAGCAACCCCGCAATCACTTGAGGTATACGTGCAGACGAACTCTCCAAAATACTGCACCTATAGTTGAATCTGCATATGGAAAGACTGGAACAAGCACTGTAACAATTATGGCATCAATGTCGCTATCAGATAACAGCTGTTTGATATGGAAACCAACTGATAAAGTCAGTTTAGTTGCTACAACACGCCAAGATATGAGGATGGATATGCGCAGTCAGCTGATACCTGTGTACAGTTGAATTAAGCCACGCCCACACAGAGCCAAACATAACACAGTTCAGTGTTCCCACTTGTAATGACTGGTCCAGAATCTGACCTAATTTACCCTCTTGTTACGCGAATGTAATGTGGGTGTTACGACCCGTTGGTTTGGTCCACCACTGATAATTAAAGACTTTTTTAGTGACGGAGAATCCAAATGTTATGTGTAATTAATTATGGTGAAGAAGGTGAGTGTGGTTTGGGACAGTCACTCACAGTAGCGCACACACCAAGTCATGGAATGGTGTAACGTCTGATGATATTTTAACCATGGTTTATTACAATTATAACATCACGTAGATCTAGACGAATACAGTTACATCAAAACATGAATCTTCATAATGCAGTTAACATACGGCCCATACACATCCTGGCCTACAAAATCTCTACTCCTCACGTCAGTGCACAAAGACTGCGTCTACGGCAGTTATATAATAATCATGGCCTACAAAATCTCTACTCCACATCAGTGCACAAAGACTGCATCTACGGCAGTTATATAATAATCATGGCCTACAAAATCTCTACTCCACATCAGTGCACAAAGACTGCATCTACGGCAGTTATATAATAATCATGGCCTACAAAATCTCTACTCCACATCAGTGCACAAATACTGCATCTACGGCAGTTATATAATCATCAAGGCCTACAAAATCTCTATACTTCACATCAGTGCACAAATACTGCATCTACGGCAGATATATATTAATCAAGGCCTACAAAATCTCTATACTTCACATCAGTGCACAAATACTGCATCTACGGCAGTTATATAATCATCAAGGCCTACAAAATCTCTATACTTCACATCAGTGCACAAATACTGCATCTACGGCAGTTATATAATAATCAAGGCCTACAAAATCTCTATACTTCACATCAGTGCACAAATACTGCATCTACGGCAGATATATAATAATCAAGGCCTACAAAATCTCTATACTTCACATCAGTGCACAAATACTGCATCTACGGCAGATATATAATAATCAAGGCCTACAAAATCTCTATAGCCCTGCGCAGGCATACATTATCCAAAAACCACCTTAGGGCTGACCACCTCAGTCAAAAACCCTGCATAGACTGAACCCACGGGAACACACCCCGTTCACACAGTCACGAGAATCTACTGTTCTCTTAACACTGCTCTCAAAAATCCCTGCGGACACTAGCCGCGAGAGCTATTCACACATTACTTAAAACCAGTACAGAAACAGTTCATTATGACCAGAGTTCACCTGCTATCTGACATACTGTCTTCCACGAAACTAAGAGGAGATATCTTTAAACAAATCCATACCAATCTGTAAGCAAGTACTCTAACCCAAAATTAACTCTACTCAACACGTATTTCCCAAGATCATTTCCCTTTCATCACATCTGCACTTATCACCAGTCTCTTATCTGGCACTATTCTAGAGTCATCTGACACATCTAATTGTCCAAGAGAACCTATATTCTATACTATAAAACCTCTTACCACAGTATTAATGACATAGATCGCGGATATCTATGAATGACGCGTTATACATGGTAACGTCATTCGACTTGTGGGCTTCGACCCCAACGGCAGTGTTTGGAATGTGTGGCCTAGCCACTATGGAATGTGTGGCATAGCCACTATAAAATGTGTGGTATAACCACTGGAATATGTACATAATCAATGTGTGGCGCGGAAGCCAAATGGTAATGTTTAAAATGTGTGGTATAACCACTTACAAAGTGTGATAGCGTGTAGCTAAAGAATATATATTCAAAATATACGTGAAGTATAAGGACTTTTGAGTCTATAGTGTAAGACGGCAAAAAGAGTTACTCATTCCTGCTTTCTTTCTTTCCATACAACCGTGGCCACGTTCATTCGTTCTTACCTAATACTTGATTTGCAACTTCTGGAACAATCTTTAGGACACACGCACACAGCAAATCCAGTGTTATTTTGGCAAAGAAAACCCCAGCTCCTCAAAAACAGATTAAATCCACTTCTCCGGGGAACGTTCACTTTGTTACTTTTATTTAGGATTTCTGTTTATGTCACATTAATTAGTCCAGGTAAGAAATTTAACAGGGCTCACAGTGTCAGTAGCTTGAGATTTCCAGTACATAGGAATGTCAGGTCGGTAACTTCTCTCAGTATAAAAATTCCTTGTCACACCACAAATGGTCAAACGTCGGGAAATGTTAATGTTGGTGATGGCGCCACAACGGGCTGAATGTAAATGATATTGGGGAAAAGAAATCTGGATCTATAGGCCCAGTTACAAAGTCACTCTTAAGGTTCTTTGGGTTGGTACTCTGTCTCTTTCTGGGTGTAAACACGAAGCCAGACAGGTTTACCGTGAAGACCCAGATACTGGTTATTCTCAGATTTATATGGAAGCCGCTGGTAAGGTTTTTGGGTTTGACTCAGTACTGTGTATAGGAAGAAAAAAAAACTAAAATACTTAACCACCATATAATATTCTCAATCTTATCCTAAACCCGCGTAAAATATAATGTATTATTTATCCACTTCGGTTATTTAACTTTAATTGAAACGACAAGCCCAGAGCTTATATGATCGTTTAAAAACTCCCGTGAAATAAATTCGTCATTTAAAAAATTAATCATCATGACTTAGAAATAAATATATATTTCTTCAATACTCATAATGAACAGTGCATTTACTAGTCGATTAAATATCTTTTACTGGTTAAATCAGTTAGTTGGATTAACGCTACAGCCGGAACAATTTAGCTATAGATTATATTTAGTTCGCTAGTCAATTAGCACAAAAAAAGAAAAAAATCCTAGTGAAATAAAATGATGGACTTAGCCATTAAATCACTCTACACAGAAAGATCTTAGTGAAATAAAATGACGGACTTAACAATTAAATTACTCAAACTTCTATTATAATATTTACCGCAAACACATAAATTGAACTACTCCAAATCAAAAATACTAAGAAATCCACTATAACAATGGTCTAGAAAATCGAAGCTAGTAGGTTCTCTGAAATTCTGTCGGTACTTGATAAATTGAGTTTTAAAGGCAGAGATATATACTGTTCAAAAAAAGAAACGCAACATTTTTGGTGTTACTTTTATAAAAGATATTCGCTGATTGGACATCAGTCAACCTATCGACTGTGTCCACCTGGTCATTAACTTCTCGTGGTTACCTGAATTGTACTCACCTCATGATTCGTGGGGTCACGAAAGAGGTCAAGGTCAAAACAACATTTTTGACAATAACTCGTGACAGGTTCATGAGAATCCCTTGAAACTTACTGAACACAAAACTCTCTGACCATATTATGGAATGCCTATAAAAGATTGACGCTCCTCGAATAAATTCAGTTGAAAATTCAATGCGCAAGTATGGCTCATCTCATACAGAAGAACGACTCATCATCATTGGACGTTTACAGACTGGACAGTCACAAAGTGTAGTGGCCAGACAATTTAATGTGGTTAGAAGCACCATTAGTCGCCTTTGGAGGCGATTTCAAGAAACTGGCTCAGTGGCAGACCTGCCGCGCAGTGGAAGACCCAGCGTCACAACTCCTGCCGAAGACCGCTTCATACGGCTGCGTCACCTCAGGAATCGACTTGCGTTTGCGTCCTCCACAGTCCAGTCAATGTCAGCAGCTCGTCGAATTTCAGATCAAACGGTCAGGAACCGGCTGCACGACTCTGGTCTTTGGGCTAGAAGACCCTACAGAGGTCCTGTTCTTACGGACCGGCATCGCCAGAACCGACTGCAGTGGGCGAAATAGCATCGTCAATGGACCGTTGGGAATGACTGGAGACGGGTTTGGTTTAGTGATGAATCATTTTTTGTGCTCCAGCGACACGATAGACGGAGAAGAGTTTACCGCAGAGTCCATGAGCGCTACGCCCAGAACAGCGTTGATGAGGCTACTCCACATGGTGGTGGAGGTGTACTGATGTGGGGGGCGATCAACTTCATGGGAAGAAGTGACCTGGTGCAAATTGAAGGACGCCTAAATGCTCAACGATACGTCGCTGAAATTCTTCGTCCTCACGTCCTTCCACTTCTGGCTGCACGAGGGTCGATTTTTCAGCAGGATAACGCTCGACCTCATGTGGTACAACTCACCACCCAGTTTCTCGCTGACAACAACGTCCAGACCATTCCGTTGCCAGCCATGTCATCAGACATGAACCCCATAGAACACTTATGGGATGAACTCGACAGACGACTCCGAAAGCGAGACGTGGCTCCAGCCAATCTCCGACAGTTGTCTCTTGCACTGCGGGAAGAGTGGGCAGCCATCCCACAACAACAGATCCAACGGCTAATCGGATCCATGTCAAGGAAATGTCGTTCTCTGACAGAGGCCAGAGGAGGCCATACACCTTACTGAAACGGAGGCCTCAGTCGCAAAGAATAAAAGTCCAAACCCAATTTAATGAACATCATTTCATTGTTAAAGTCTGAAACTTTCTTCATACCAAGATTGAAACATTAATTCCGTAAAATAAAATTTGGTACAAGTTTGAAATGTGGTGTTCATTACCACTGCAATAATGTTGCGTTTCTTTTTTTGAACAGTATATATATTAAATTGGAAGAAATTCACTACCACTTGCTAATTCTGACCCCTTCGCTCAGATTTCGGGCTTTTCTTCGCTCAGTTCTTAATGAAAAGAAATATTGACACCATCGCCGCCGAGCAGACGTGGTCCCACGATCAAATCGTCTCTTGATCTCGTCGATCCGTGGCTTAATTGCGTTTCACGGACGAACGGACAAGGGGGAGTAAATTGTAAATTATCTCCCTTGGTTACAAATTAAGTCCCCCTGACCAATGTCTACCGAAAAATACGTTTCAAATTCATTCGCTTATCTCCCCCTTCTCTACAAATCCACCATCCCGTCCCCTCTCTACGCGGCCTGTTTACCTGTCTGATTGCAAACATTCCTCTTAGTTTATACGACATAGAGAAAAGAAAATGTGCGTGGCCAAATTAAGAGTTTGACATATATAGAGAAGTGAAGAGGTCTGCGTTTAACAAATAGGTCTGTTGGTAAACATTCCTAAGGCAAATAGAGAAAATAAAATAAAATAGGCGTGCTAAATTAAGAAAGAGACAGATATCTGAGTGCAGGAGGGTTTTACGTTAACAAACCGTGCATGGCTCATAAGGAAGCCGGTGAAAGACAGGTGGAAGAAAAATGTAGATGTATGAAATCTATTTTCATAATATCCTCTGCCACACTGCCCTACAAGACGCTACCAGGCGTGATGGCCACTGACTGCTGTGGCGGTTATGGATCAATGAAGAAGAAAGAAGAAGAACTGAAACACAGCCAACCTGGCTAAACTCACAGGCAACCCTCTCCAATCTCTCTTTATCCGGCATTTTTATACACCTCTCTCTTTCTCGCCATTTTACAAACGTCTCTCTTTCCCGCCATTTTATACACGTCTCTCTTTCCCGCCATTTTACATACGTATCTCTTTCCCGCCATTTAACACACGTCTCTCTTTCCCGCCATACCATTGGAAAAAACCCAGGGTCACCTCTATCACGTGGTACCACCCGATGTATCGCATATTTTCACTATATTTTATGGGAGTGCTCCGCGGTGCAAGCCCATAACCGTGATAACTACATGTAACCTGCTATGTACCGTACAGGAGCTCCCAACAGGTATGTTGTACCATATCATTACATGCTGTCGTAAATTGTGAGAAGATAGGACTGAGATATTTATGGTTCCGCTGGAGCAGAGGTGATAGTGACAGCTATGTGAAAGGAAGGTGTAAGAAATAGTATTGTTTCACGAGGAGCGGTAAACGTGTAGGGGAAAGGTGATAGTGTAGAGAGAAAAAGACAGTCCTGGATAGAGTAATTGCTCTAATGCAGCCTATCTTACGACTCTATTTAACTTTCAGACGCCCTTAATCTACTTGTACAACATACAATGTACACGGCACTTAGTACGCAAACTTCTGTGACATATAACTACTACGTACAGACGTGAAAACAACTATGAATAACATATATATATATATATATATATATATATATATATATATATATATATATCAAGGGCTTGACCGACAATATAGAGTAAGGTTTATTAAATTTATTTTCGCTAAAAAAATATCACAACATGAAGACAAGCATTACATTAATACATTGTAGTTACATCAGAGAAATGAAAATATCAATCTAATAGGCCTTCCCTCTTGTATAGGGAAAATTAAGAAAAGATCCCACCCGAGGTAATATACCCGAAAGATCAAATAATTAACAATAGGAGTAGAGGGCAGTCAGGACGGGTAAATGATAAGTCCTTGATTTAACTATCCCGAGGGCCTTCAGATTAGTGAGAGATCAATAAAGAAGATGTTATATTAGTAGTAACTTAAGAAAAATAAGTTCTTTCGTTCAGTTTCACTCTCTACACACATACAGTGAGCTCACTACAGTTGTGCTTACCCCTCTGCCGACGCTGCATTCATTCCGTGGAATTTATCCAACACATTTTATTTAAGACTATTATGAGTCCTATTATTTGTCCAGTTCGGCCCCAGACTCTCCGTTTAAGCAACTGCTAATTTTCGAGGAGTCGCTGAATTGGTGCGTTGATTAATTTTTTTCTCCTCGTACTGCAGGTATTGGTTTGGGATAAGTTTTTTCAAGGAGGTGGCACTGTCCTGGAAATTTATAAGTTAATATAGGTTTCCCCGGAGTGGTCTAGCCTCCAATGGCTGTGACTCTCTCTGTTGTAGTGAATGTGTAAAAAACGAATGTTACTCCCAGGCTGTTCTCGGAAGGAAATAGCCGAGTATGACCCGTGAATTATCTCTGTAGAATTTGGTGGTTGGAAAAACTTTACTATCATATGGTTTGTTAAAGAAAAATTAGTGCTGTAAGTTCTGCCACATCAGGCCCGTAATATTTTATGGATAAGATGAAAAAATGTTCCAGTTTAACATTTAAAAACAATTTGTGATTTGAAGTGTTCTGGTTATTTAACCACTCTCATGGATGGAGAAGGTGGACCGCGAAGGGTCTCCAACATCAGATTTTTTCACCGACAATGTTTGTATTTTTATTTGGAACAATTATTTGGAATGTGCTGGTGTCGAAATGACTACTGTTGCAAACGCTATGCCTGGTGGAAGGATGGTGGAACTATAATCATCGCCACACAGGCTATATTGTAAATATGTGTGCTGCTGTCCTGTCCCTGTGTCTGTAATGTTGACATGGGTGTATGTAGAGTCAGTCACACACCACCGTACGTACGTAAGAGTACATGTAGGAGTCAAAAAAGGTTGTAAACAACTGGAACAGTACGATACTGTTTATTACGTTACAACACGAACACGACGACATAAACGAAACACAGTTACAGCAAAAGGTACGAATTATCTCTGCACTCAACAGACTGCACACTCGGCAGTTAACAATAATATCAGCGCTATAAAGACTGCGCACAGCAGTTAACAGTAATATCCTGGCCAATAATGTCCTCACGACTCAGTATACTCACAAGACTGCACTCACGGCAGTTAATAATAATATCAGCGCTATAAAGACTGCACCCAGCAGTTAACAATAATATCATGGCCTATACTGTCCTCACGACTCAGTATGCACAAAGACTGCATCTACGGCAGTTATCATAATACAAGGCCTAAATAATAGCTTCCTAACAGCTTCATAAATCTCCACACTGCAGTTAATACATAATATGGCCTGTACACATCCTGGCCTTATAATAGCTTCATAACAACTTCATAAATCTCCACACTGCAGTTAATACATATCATGACCTGTCCAAATCATGGCCTTATAATAGCTTCATCACAGGTTCATACTTTTCCACACTGCAGTTAATACATAATATGGCCTGTCCTAATCCTGGACTTATAATAGCTTCATAACAGCTTCATACATCTCTACACTGCAGTTAATACATAATATGGCCTGTCCTAATCCTGGACTTATAATAGCTTCATAACAGCTTCATAAATCTCCACACTGCAGTTAATACATAATATGGCCTGTCTTATAATAGCTTCATCGAAATCCACACTGCAGTTTATCAAATAGGCTGTACACACAGCGAAAACACATAAGTCGACATTTCCTTAAGCACTACGTAGGCATACACTTCGGAAAACACAGGGCTGACTCACTCAGTCAACGCCCAGACAAAAACTCCCCACGGGATCACACACTAGTCCTGCCAAAAAAACACGCCACCAGAATCCGCTGTATAGAACACAGCTCTCAATAATCCATGCGCGAAATAGTCGTGAGAGCTATTCACCCCACAGCTCTACAATTCAGAACAAATTCATCTCCACACTAGAAATGAATAGCGTTCACGACGCCTTTCTGACTTTCGAACTTCTCGAACATACGAGGGAATTCCCCTATCATAATTTAAACTATCATCATAGGCAATCAAGCATACACGCGTTGTAACCCAAAATCTAACTTGTCTACCAAGCATTTTCAGCATTTACTTCCCCTGTGTTAAATAGAACCATAAAAACTAATACAAGACCAAATCTGTTCTCAACAGTTTGCCATAAGACATCTGGCCATAGAACTCTATAAGAATACCGCTGGATCGCAAAGGGTATGATCAACCTATATAAAAGAGAATAGAAAACAGGTAATCATACTATAATTATATTCTAACACCCGCGTTTTATGTAAGACCTGTAACTCACTCCGGTATTTAATTATTTCTTAAAAAAAACCACGAGTTATGAACACTAGTCACCTAAAATTTGCGCATGATGAAAAATAGAAATAAATGGTATCAACCAAATTATCGATCGTCTAGCGTCTAATAATATTTTAAGCCTCTCCTACTGGAAATAGCAAGAAATAAATTACGTTTTCTAAATTATCCACCGCCTAGCGTCTATTAATTAATTTAAAGCATCTCTTACTGAGGAAATACCGAGAAGTTAAATTACGTTACAGCTGGAGACAATTTAGCTATAAGCTTATTTAATACGTTATTCAGCTTAATACAAAATCCCAGTGAAATAAATGAAAAAAACTAAATGATTAAATCACTCAAAACTCTAATATAATATTAACGCAGCACAAAGAATGAATTAAGTCTCCACGTATAGAAGAAATCCAAAATTCTTGTTTGATTCTAATATATGAGCTAAGTACTTCTTCAACTTCTCTGGCGCTATTGATAACTGCATTTTTAAGAGCTGCCTATATGTATTAAATGAATGAAAATCGTTAACTACATGCGAGATTTTTCGTCTCTCCTGATTCTCGGGAACGTTTGCGTTTGGGCCGCGAATCAAAGCTCTTTTTCACAACTTTTTACCGCCAGACTCCTCTGTTCCTCTTCGTACTGCAGAGATTTCTAACCTGCGTCGACTGTTCACGTTCTCGTGTTAATCAGAGGTGTTACAAAACTCTGCTCATTCTTAGTGACTACAAAAGACGTTGATAACTGACCGCCTGCTGCCTCTGGCCCACCTCCTTGAAGGGATGCCAGTAAGAGGTTCAGAGATTGCTAATTATAATGGCTCCTGAGAGAAGACCGTAGGGGTGGCTAAATTAAAAGTTAAGACAGAGGGCGAATGACATGGCTTAAAGTGCGCTCATCTGGACATGCGAATATCATGCACGTGGAACCCACGTTGGCGATTTTGATTTCAACAAAATTGAGGGCTACCGGTGAGATTCAAGGGTAGCTTCACTTTTCATCTGTCACACATGCCAATGTCTTTTGGAAAACTTAAAGATTGTTATATATGTGTAACACAAACATTCGATGCAAAAACACTAACATAGAACTGCTTGAGACTTCCTCCACACTTTATGTATATTCTAATGATTCTCCTAAATGCCATGTTGTATTTTATTATATCATGTCAGTACATATAAATGTATTTTCTGGAGAATGAAGATTCTGAAGTCCTGAAACAATTTTTTAAAATGGGTTAATTGTTAATTTAAATATAATTGACATTCTGGAAAATGCTAACAGCTTCTGAAGCTCCTTCTAATCTAGAGCTATAGGCACATTCTCTACCTGATGAGATATCTGAGTGGACTGCTGGTGCATCTGCTGGACAGCGGGGACTGTGTATCCAGGTACTGCCCCTGGTGGCTGGTAGTAAGCATAACCACTCGCAACTTGACACAGAAAAACAAAAGAAAGTTAATCTTAGCATTTTATCAAGCGTTCGGAAAATAAAATTCATTCTGTAATATTGATCTTTTCAGTAAACTGACTCTTAAGGTCCAAGAGCTCCTTCAAATGAACACTAAATTAAACACTGTACTCATGTTTATAAGACCCAATTTGTATTTTAAAATGCAACTTTCTTTATAAACTTGAAAGCCGTTCACTTGTTTATGACATGACCTATATTTGACCCCTTGGGCATTAATACCTGGTTTAATACAAAATGATAAGTAAGATATATATAATGGGTCATATGTGAACCGCTTGGCCCGAAGGGGTTAATACTGACTATTCCAGTAAATAAAAATAACAGGGTAAAAGTAAGGGTAATGAGAGTCCCCTAATAGATACTGCTGTTGGGAAGTGAAGCGATAGAGGCCTTACTATACTAAATCCTGCTTTGTGAGGTAGAATGTCCCGTTCCCTTCCTCGCTGCCTTTTCCTTTCCTAACTCAAGAGCAGAGTCAGGTACCCATTTACAGCTGGGTAGACTAAGCGAGACGCTATAAGGTTTTTATTCCGGAACCAGGCAACTTCGTCGCCAGGAGCAAGGGCTCTTATTGCCCTGTCAATTGGTCGCTCAACAGATAAACTAGAAAATAAATAAAATAAAATATAAACGAAATCTGCCTGATATGTTTTTGTGACTGTTTTCTTTTTCTGAAATGTTTTTAGACAGTATTAATCAGAAAGGACACAACGGGCTGATCACCCGTTTGCCAGTCACTTCGATTACGGAAACAACAGCAAATGGGTTGATTTGCCGTTGCCCTAAAGACGTCACTAGGCATGATGGAAAACAATGGCAAAGAAAACCTATCTGCTGTTGCCCTAAGACGCCACTAGGCGTAATGGCCACTGACTGCTTTGACGGTCGGTGGCTAAGGACGGAAGAAGAAGAAGAAGAATCAGAAAGGAATAAATAAAAATAAATAACTAGTACAAATAACAAAGGGTGGAACCCGAAACGTCTCGTGTTTCTTGTGTACCGTTAATTTGTAAAACTGATTCAATACCGTGTTATTTGCTAATATATATATTTATAATCAGAAAGGAACGAACGAAATCTTTATTTCATCAGGGTAAAGAAATAGGCATAATTGCCTTGTTACATTTCTGCCCTGCAATACTATTTTCAGCGTTTTACAAATTAAAATTAAAATATTAACAACTTCAGACAGGATTAATTAATATTATCATCACAATCAGAAACTGAGCATACACAAGTACATTTACTCATAATTATTCACGCACATAGAGAGAAGGGGAGAGAGAGAGAGAGAGAGAGAGAGAGAGAGAGAGAGAGAGGTCAAGCAATGAAGCTACTTAATATAAAAAAATTCAATTTAAAATGAAAATATTACAATGACAGTTAAATGCTCGTGGAAACAAAAGAAGCTTTCTTGAGCAGCTTGTCACCAATGCAGAGATATGTCTACTAACGCCAGTGATGAAGTGATTCGACTGGAAAGACTTTTAAATAATTTTTTTTATATTTTTATGATGAGAAACATCCCGTTCAACCTCTGATGGGTTATAATTGGGATATATATTGTTTTCAGTTTCCAAACAATGTGAATACCGGTAATTACAGATTTGTGAAGTAACATCATCAGATCTAAAGGTCTTTTACATTTGGAAATGCGCCCTAATATAACCGACGTGGTTGAACGAGGCAACATTTTATTTAAATAAAACATCTCCTGTCAAATCACTGTAAATAGGGCAAATCAAAATTATCAATTTTGCGTGCTTGTTTAAAAAAAAAAAAAGATAATACAAAACAAAATTTTAAAAAAAGGCAAAAACAAAAAATATTTAACAAAATTAATAAACATGGGGAAGGGGTGTAAAGGTCTGGTTTGTTTAGTTAGATATTTAATTGACTTTCATTTGTCATAAGTCTTATGTATTCTAAGAACATCAACAGACCTTCACCTTCCCAATTACTATATTTTAAAATTTGTTCTTGTTAAATACTGTTAGACTATACTTATGCTGTTCCCTAGGTCTGTCTATTCTTAACACCTCTTCTATAATTATAGGTCAATGTGAAGCCTGCTAGTAATCTAATATTGGGACTCTAGTAGAAAGTTTGTGATGTTATAATGTAAGGAAGTAATATGAACGTACGTTTGGATGGCCAGACTGCTAATTGCTTTTTATTGTCATTTTTCATACGGAGCCACAACTGCAGTTGGTCCTCCTTGCAGGAAGCCTGCACTAAGTATTCACATGCTTTTGCAGCGGTGGCTTATGTAGCAATTTGTTAACATTATGAGGTTACCAGCCTCATCCACAACCTCATTATAGTCATGATGACTGTTGTTGTTTTTTTTTTTGGCTTATTATTTTCAGAAAGTGATCCATAGTTATTGAAATTCTAGCCTGTTTGGACTCTATGTGGATGAGTGCTCCACACTCTATGTGAATGAGTGCACCACACTCTATGTGGATGAGTGCTCCACAGATAAGTTAAAAAACAGGTAGCTCCATAGCAGATACTGCCGTACGGGTGGGGGGGGGGGGGGGTGAAGTGTTAGAGACTTAACTCCAGTAGGTCCAGCGCCGAGAGGTGGGGGTGACCAGTTCCCAGCCTCGCTGTTTTTTCCTTCTCTAACCCAAGTGGAAAGTCAAGTGCCCATTTACAGCTGTGTAGATTGAAGCGTGTCGATACCGTGAAGCGAACCCAGCACCTTTGCAGCGAGAGACCAGCGCTCTAACCACTCTGTCAGTCGGACAGATAAGTATGTTATCTTAGAATTTAATAAATAGTACGCTCCAACAGGCTCAGTGTAGTCACCGAGGGTGACACAGCAAGAACAAAACAGCTGGTACCTCAGACATGTCCACGAAGGCGACTGTCGTAACATGGTCTATTCCTTTACCCATCTTTGTCTCTCTTTCCTTCCCCTCTTCTTTATTCGTCAGTAATTTTCACGTTAAAATACTTGAGTATAACTGGAGACACACAGATAGGTAGGAAGGCAGAAAGATAGATAGATAGACAGACAGACAGACAGACAGACAGACAGACAGATAGATAGATAGATAGATAGACAGACAGACAGACAGACAGACATATAGATAGATAGATAGATAGATAGATAGATAGATAGATAGATAGATAGATAGATAGATAGATAGATAGATAGATAGACCGACAGACAAATAGATAGATAGATAGACCGACCGACCGACAGATAGATAGATAGATAGATAGATAGATAGATAGATAGATAGATAGATAGATAGATAGATAGATAGATAGATAGATAGATAGAAGAGTATCTAATATGGGCTTCAAAGGTATCTACCTATGCACAAGATTACTCTTGCCAGAGATGTAGATAGAAGGGTGATGACACTTCTATTACAAATGGAGCCTTCACAAGATATTCAGAATAAGCAAGAACAATACTGCTTTGGCTGAGTATGTTAACTCTGTAATTCTGCCGACGCTTTTGTGAAGGACTTAAGCACTTATTACTTTCAGCTCGTTTAGGCCCGCACCCCTGATTTACTCAGTTGAATTCTATTATTCTAGTATAGCTCTGTTTAGAGTGTGTGTAGTAATTTGACTGAGACAAACATGCAGTAACTTTAAAATGATTAAATCGAAGTTAAATTTGTAACATTACAAATAATAAAATTTAATAATCACTTTAGGTGTTAACAGCTGGAAAATAATTTGAATAGTTATTAATCAAGAAAAGTTATCATCACAGTCTTTATGGAATGTGAGAAGTTATAAGAAGCTCAAGTGGCAGCATATATTTGAACTTAGCTGCCAATGACGGTTCTGCTCATTCTTATGGGTTGGTTCTTTTCACTCTGCTCACGCTCGTCTCTGATCAAGGTTGTCGGGGGTAGCTCGTTTCCCAGAAATGTCAAGTAGAGTCTACCATGTGGGTCCTTTGTCTTAAAGCTTAGGCCACTGTTCCCTTCTTGTTCCAGAGATAGTACTTTCTGCTGGTACCACCAATAACTATGGTAAAAGAATAGAACGAAACGCTCTTCTGAGTATGGCGTTTTCCACCCCCTATTTATGGGTTCCTATCTTCCCCATACCAAAATACCAATTACTCAGACTTTACCCTCGATGAGATTTACATTTAATCCCTCGGGATAAAAATTTCTTTACATTTAAATAGAATAGCTTTCATAGTTACTTTATATTTAAATGAAAAGGTTAACAATACAGATAGAGTCTGTTTACATATACATCTCCACTGATTGAAAAGTGTTCACAATATGTTGAATATGTTTTCATTTATGTTTTACACTAATTGAAAAGATTGAGAACTTCCATTACTTTAAAATGAATATTTTCACATAGACATTTACACTGGTTTAAGCTTGAAAACTTACATTAATTTTAAAGTGAACGTTTATAGGGACATTTGCACTACTTTAAAAATGTAAGTATTATACTTAGAATGTACATCATTTCTTTCATCTGTCCCTCCCTGCTCCTGGAACTACTTTATGCTTTTAGTTCTCTTTACGAAACTATCAATAAAGCAATCACCAGCCCGTGCAGTGATGGTTCATGAATCATCATTCTATATGCTGAGGTTGCCAACCTCAAATGACTTTGACATCCACAATCGAGTTTCACATATTAATCTTCACATGGTAATATATACTTACTTACTTAGTCGTTCCCCTTCTACCGTGAGGTGTAGAGGTTTGGAAGAGAGAGCGCCAGATTATCCTATCGGCTGTCATCCTCCTGGCCTGGTTCCATTCTAGTCCTCGGTCCTTCAAAGATTGTCTAATGTTGTCCTCCCAGCGGACTCTGGGTCGTCCTGGGGGTCTGGATCCCTGGCTCTTTGTTTCCCATGCATGTCGTGGTAGCCGATCTTCTCCCATTCTGCAGACATGGCCAAACCATCTTAGTTGGGACTGTTCTACTTGGGTCTGCAGGGGGTGGGATTTTAGGCCTTGACGTATCGTCTGGTAATATATACATACTTATATTCTAGTTCACATGTTAGTAATAAAATATGAATTGTAAATCATAACTTACGCCAATCTTGGCTACAGACGTGTTGCTCAGATGAATAAAAGAGACTTGAATCGGCCTCTTAAACGCGTCTGGGGTGTCGTTAATTTAATAAGCTCCCTCTCTGACTTCGTGTGTGGTACTTCAGTTTCCTCAGTCCCGGTTTCCTTATTTAAAATGTTAGAGATTTCCTGGGCTATATTGTAAGTCCTGATAAATACTCCAATAAAAGGTGTCCGGTATATTAAGAAGGAATTCTGAATGCTAATTCTTCACTGTAGCAGTCTGGTGTCTTGGCGAGCGATTTCTCAAGTGAAATAGCTTGACAAAATGATCAGACTGTATTCCCTGGCTTCCCACGCCTTCGTTTGTCACGGAGTTAAATAAACGCTCCAATTATATTCAAACAGGTCGGGTTATGGGGTAATTTCAAAATATTCCGACATCGGATAATTTTGAACGTAAGGCAGAGGTCAGCTCTCCCATATATGTCCAATGCCCTTGTGTACCAACTTCCAAACACACCGGTAACCGCATTTGACCATGTGTTCGAGATGTAGCAATCTTACTTTTATCTAGAGAAATCTTGTCATCCATGTCTGTCTGTAAATTGTCTCCATTTTTTCAAGCTTTGGTGATGCGTGCACCATTGTCTTATCGCTGATTAAGCCGATAGCGCTGGCCGATGTACGTGTTAATCTGCCGCGCCTATGGCCAACAAATCTGGGTAGCGCCATGGAAATGTGATTATAATCACCTGCAGGAAGTGTCGAATGATTTGATAAAATCAAATATCTGCTACTTAGCAGAAAAATAACGAAGAAAGAAAGAAAGAAAAGTGCGACAATTGAGAGCAAATAATAAAAATCAGTACTACAAATGTACCGATATTGCCGGAGTGAAACAAATCTCGATAGGGGCCGCCCCGTTTTGTCACAGATAGAAAGATAGATAGGTAGATAATAGATAGATAGATAGATAGATAGATAGATAGATAGATAGATAGATAGATAGATAGATAGATATTACCAGACGTATCAATTCGAGTAGATTAGATTAGATTAAGTAGATAGATAGGTATTATCAGATACGTATCGATTCAAGGTAGACTAGATTAGGTAGATGGATAGATAGTATAAGTATCGATTCAAGTAGATTAGATTAGGTAGATAGATATATATTATCAGATAAGTATCGATTCGTGTACATTACGTTAGGTAGATAGATAGATAGATATTATAAGATAAGTATCGATTCAAGTACATCAGATTAGATTAGGTAGATAGTTATTATCAGATAAGTATCGATTCGAGTAGATTATATTAGATAAGATTAGGTAGATAGGTAGAAAGAATGCTGAACTCAGAAAGTAAAATTGACACGGGACTGGAGAAAGATATTTGTGAGATTACATACCTTGGTACTGGTTAACGTTATAAGCGCTGTACCCACTCACGGCTATAGGAGGAGGCGGAGGTCCTGAATTTGGATACTGAGGTGGATAGACAGCATCCCCTTGGTGGTAGGACGGATAATTTGACTAAAATGTGGAATGAAATTCGCAGTTAAAATGTGAGTAAATAAGAGTTATTAAAGTGGGCAAAAATGTAGATACACTTTGATGAGACGTGGTCATTACTGTTTAACGTGAGTATGAACCAGCGAGTCAGTGGCGTAACTAGGGTGAGGCAGGTGGGGCACGTGCCCTGGGCACCACATTTTGGGGGCGTTATTTTATGGTTTACAAATGCAAAGATTCCACTTCTCAATGACAATCTAATGTATTCAACTTCACATTTAAGTGTAGATATGTGCACCTGTAGGGAAGATATATATATATATATATATATGGGAGCCGCACCTGGTGTAATGGTTACCACATTGCTCTGGCGATCAGGTGTTCAAGGTTCAAACCCGGGCGTGGCCATTTGAAGTAGTGTCATCGATTGGGATTTTGACTGAATAACCTGAAGGGCTCCTGAGATAAACCTTCTGTAGATGGGAAGGAGTAAAGATCCTGACCGGGTTGGAAGGAAAGTGCACAGGCGCCCAGCCTCGCAATGACATGTCATTGGGCCGAAGGGCTGAAAGCCCAAGTGCCGCTGGTTAAGGGAAAAAATTATATATATATATATATATATATATATATATATATATATATATATATATATATATATATATATATCACCAAGAGCTAACGCTCTGTGATGGTGGATCAAAGACTAAGTATATATATATATATATATATAAGAACAGTTTTAAAGGGGCGCTATTTCTTTAAATTTGCCCTGGGAGCCATCAAGCCTAGTTACACATCTACAGCAAGTATACAAGAATCAGATGAGCTTAAAAGATTGCGGTAGATTCTGGATTTCTATAAATAGCGCCACATAATTTGAATGAACAAACTATACAAATCTGTCAGTTAAATTTACTTAAAGAAATAACAACCACTCTCCTAACACTAAAAAAAATGTTAAATTAGATACACGCATACAAAAATCCAGTAAATACATCGCGTTAGACACATTGCTACAAATACCAACATTTTTGTAATAGGTCAAATTCATTGCTGGCCCCATGCAAAAAAAAGTGGGTTGTGCCTTACACAGTACAAAGAAAGAAAGAAAGAAAGAAAGAAAGAAAGCAAATAAACGTATCATCATCAGCACCATTCAGCACCCCAACAAATCAATGCCAAGTCCTCCTGTGGTGTGCCATCAGCTCAAGGTCTTTCCATGTTGTCATTCTCCCATTTATTCCTGTCTCCGTGTGTTCTTCAGTCTACAGCTATCTCTCTAACAACATTCGGGATTTCAAAACAATTACTGACATCTAATACTATCAATACGTTTCCTCAGTGTGAGTTATATCCATTACCAGCATCGTCTTCCCATTCCCTGTTCCACTGGCACCTGTTTGGTTCTCGTCATCCGTTCATAACTTGTAATAAATGCCCACATTTTCAAAGACAGTATTAACACAAGCGTTTCTTTTTTTTTTGGAAGGACTCATTCAGTATACCGCACGAGCTAAGAAATCTGGTGGTGATACACCGAAGAATTTTAAATGCAGTTTTAGAGATGACAGCAAAGGCTTCAGTGCTTCTCAGTCCAATGCGACAAAATACTGCACAGCATGCCAAACGTCACCTGCCGGGTTTAGATGCCCGCTGGCCGTGATAACCCTGAGCAAATAATTACCTGCCGGGTTAATAAATAGCACGACCGTTATCGGTATTGAAAACGAAAAACTGAAGACTCCGTGTTTGTGTCAATAAATGTTGCTTGCTGGCACGTTACGATCTTGTAGGTGACCATTAATTTTGCTAGTTGTCACTGATGTTCCGTGTTTGTGTTCACACATTTTGCTTCTTGTTACTTTTTGTTCTGTGCTTGCTTTCACAAATTTTGCTTATTATCACGACATGTGTGTCTGGGTTCATAAAATTTACGCGTTATTACTTTGTGTTTTCCGTTTGTGTTTACAAATTTTGCTTGTTCTTGCGTCATGTAATTGTTTGGGTTTTCACATTTTGCTTGCTCTTACGTCATGTATATGTTTGGGTTTACAAATGTTGCTTGTTCTTACGTCATGTATTTGTTTGGGTTTACACATTTTGCTTGTTGCCACGTTGTGTTTCGCGTTTGTTTTCACACATGTTATTTGTTGTCGCTTTATGTTCTGCTTTTTTTTTTGTTTGCTTGATTGTTTGTTTGGTTTTTTTTTTTTTTTTTGGTGCTTGCAGTTAGGTAGTCTTTTCACTTTCCTTTCCTCAGAACACACCCAGAGAAAAAAATAAGCTGTGCATTAATCAATAATAACCAGTAGAAGTAATAACTTTTGCTAGTGAACCTCTTTCAGAAGATATTTGTTAAATTAGTATCAACTCTTCACGAAGTTCCTAGCATTATTTCGTAAAACGACATCCTTGTGACCTCAAATGATTATATTTTTTTAAAGAGTGAAAGATAGTTCCAAAAATACATTACCTGATAGTACATGGTATCACTGCTGGTCAACGGGAGCTGGTAACGAAACGAAGTAAAATGAACACGAAGGTAATTCAAGACGACGGAATATGAAGTATTTCGAATTATTAACAAATAATCAGCTAAACAGACCTATTTACTTAGAGGCGTTGTCCAGCCAATTATAGCTAACAAAGACTGTAAAAAGAGCATTAAAAATAGATTGTATGCACACACCTGGGTCTGAAATTAAAAATAGATTTTATCTCCACAACTTGGTCTGAAATTAATAATAGATTGTAGGCACACAACTTGGTCTGAAATTTATAACATAATGTGTACATACAACTGGCTCTGAAATTACAAATATATTTATAGATACAAGCGGGTCTTAATTAAAATTAACTAAAAATAGATTTTATACATAATTGACTTGACATTGAAACACTGTCACTGATAGTCAGCTCTTGGTCACACACACACACACACACACACACACACACACACACACACACACACACACACACACACACACACACACACACACACACACACACACACACACACACACACACACACACACACACACACACACACACACACACACACACACGCGCACACACACACACACACACACACACACGACTAAGTAATATATATATATATATATATATATATATATATATATATATATATATATATATATATATATATATATATATATATATATATATATATATATATATATATATATATATATATATATATATATATATATATATATATATATATATATATATATATATATATATATATATATATATAAAGCGGTGGATTCCATTCCAGACTGTGTTCAACTATTATTCTCAATGTGGCTATCTGGTCTGTACAGGATCTGTTTTGTCTAAAACCTCCTTGTTCATCTCTCAGTTGCTTGTCTATGGACTCTTTTAATCTCTCAAGGATGATTCTGTTTAATACTTTTCCTGGCACTGATAGTAACATTATTCCTCTATAATCTTGTAAATTTCTCTTCTTTAGCAACTTGACCAGCTAACCTTCCTTCCATTCTGCTGGTATTTCCTCTCTCTCCCAGACTTTGCCAAGTAGTTTGTATAATATCTCTGAAGAGGTATCAATATCTGTTTTGATGGCCTCTGCTGGAATGCAAAATGGACCAGTTGATTTTCCATCTTTCAGAAGCTTTATGGCTTTCTTTATTTCTTCTCTACTTGGTCGTTCACAGCTGATTTGTAGCTCCTCTTCTGCTGGCTGGATGCCTGGGGGATTAGTTGGAGCTGGTCTATTGAGAAGTTGCTCAATATGTTCTGTCCATCTCTTCATTTGTTCTTGTATATTACTAAGCAATTTTCCATTCTTATCTTTTATGAGGTCATTTGCTTGCTTATATTTCCCTGTTAGCTTCTTTGTGTTGTTGTACATGTCCCTCATATTTCCTTTGGCTGCAGCTTCCTCTGCTTCCCTTGCCAACTCTTCAATATACTTCCTCTTGTCTCTTTTGATGTTTCTTCTAACTTCTTTGTTTGCTTCAATGTACACATCATGAGCCTTGGCTTTGGAGCTTCTGGTTTTGCTTCTGTTTAAAAGGCTTTCTTGTTTTTCCTGTCTTCTATCTTGCTAATGGTTTCTGTTGTTATCCATGCTTTATGCCGATGTTCTCTTTTTCTCAGTACTTCTTCACATGTCTCGTTCCATATATTTTTTACTTGTTGCCAGTGGTCTTCCGTATCTGCTTCATCTACCAGCTGTTGGAGTACTTGGTATTTGTTGGATACTGTGATAGAAAACTTTTCTCTTATTTCCTGATTTCTTAGATATCCCACATTGTACTGTTGTCTATAGCTACATACTGTTGTAAATTTCTTGAGTTTTAATTTTGTTTTATCCAACAGAAGTTGGTGGTCTGATACCACGTCTGCTCCTCTACATACTTTTACATCATGCAATGATGACCTAAACTTCTTACTTATGCATATGTGATCAATCTGATTCTCAGTTCTGTGGTCTGGTTCTTCTTCTTCTTTCGTTCGCTTGAAATATATTGTCTATACTGTATCTGCAATGTTGTTTCTTGTATAAACTTCACTGTCTTTTGTAGTTCATACAGAGGTCCGTATAGTTTTGCTTCCAAGTGTTGTTTCTCTGGGCCAGTGGGTTTGCCTCAATATATCATATTCGGTGCAGTCTTGAAGTATGTGCTCTGCAGTCTGGGGTGCCCGTCCACATATACACATGGCCGAATTGCCAATCTTAAACTTTTTATACATGTGGCTGCGCAGTCGGTTGTGTCCTGTTCTGATGCGCAGAATGACAATTTGTTCTGATCTGTTCATAGCTTGGTATGTTGTATGTTCCTGCGTTGGTGTTGGTGGCTTTCTGATTGATTTGATCATCTTTTTCTTCTGATGGTACGTAACTGGTACATCCGGTTGCTCGTCTGCAGAACCTTCTTTAGCCAGTCGGTCTGCTCTCTCGTTTCCTGGTATTTCACAGTGAGACGGTATCCACTGCATGGCGACCTTGCGCTGGTTGCACAGTTCAGACAGTAAGGCTTGTATACCTGGTAATTTTCTGGACTGAAGTGCTGATCTTGCATCTGTCAGGAATACCACAGGCGGTGCACCGAGATTGGTGTTCAACAGTTTCTCGGTTACCACTTTGATTGCCTGGATTTCTACATCATAGTTGTTACAGAATTTCCTCGTTGGTACCCTGACCGTATCCCTAGTGTTGTTTGGGTATTCTATGTACACTCCTGCTCCTCCATTCTTGACTGCATTTTGTGCTGACCCATCCATGTATACTCGGACCCAGAGGTCCCGTGGGTATTCATCATCCAGGAAACTGAGAGTGACTGTCCTACGTTGCACGCTGTTCTGTTCATCCTTGTCGAGTATTCCTTTCACTTCTGTCTGGATGTATACTCGTAGTCCAGTCTCCTCTCTCCAAGGGGTTAGTTCTGGCACAGACTTTAGGGGAGCTGTCAACTTCAGGCAAGTATAAGGTTTGTCTACGAAGTCGTTGGCCTGGTGGATAAAACTGTTTCTTTTCAATCGCTAGGTTTTGGAATCTATCCTTCATTGGAAGGCTCGGCATACAGAGGAACTTTTCAGCCTGTGTTAGCACTTTCGTGTCTCTGCGTTCTCTCAGTGCTTGTATCCTCCCCATTTTCTCCATCTCCATTATAGGCGTTGATTTCTTCAAAACCGGTGTTGTCTGTACCTGTTTTCGCGTTTAGGTCCCCCATCAAAATTATGATGTCCTTTCTTTTCTTTTTGTCCAAGACATTTTGTAATCTGGTGTAAAAGTCTTCTTTCTCAGATTCTTCTTTATCATTTGTCGGTGCATAACATTGGATGATGTTTATATTTACCCGTGTCTTACCGGGACCCGAAAAGGGAGCAAAGAATAGTAACACTGTACCCTCCCATGCATGTCGTAAAAAGCGACTAAGGAGGATTGAGCATGGGGCTGGTTACCCCATCCCGTAAAAAAACATTTTACCACAAAAACTTCAACAAATTATGGACAAGTCAAATACAGAATATAAATCAACGCAGCCGCCCAAGACAGAAGAAGGTCCTCTGGAAAGGAGGCGCATGAAGCAGCCCAGAGAAAGCCGAAAGGAGTCTGGGTTGCCGACTAACCTTTTTTCGTCTAAGAAAATCTCCAGGATTGGCACCTGGAATGTTCGCACTCTATGTGAACAAGGGAAAACTACACAGGCAGCAGCAGAAATGACAAATTACAGGATTGATATCCTGGGTCTCTGCGAGACACGGTGGAGGGCATAGAGAAGAGGAGATTGATCACAGGAGAAATGGTGTTGTCCTCAGGACATGAGGAGGAAAGAGCCCACCACAGTGAAAGCGGGGGGGGGGGGGGGCCTCTAATGCTGTCTAGGGAAGCACAGAAGGCACTTATAGAATGGGAAGCATTGGGACCCCGAATTATAACAGCAAGGTTTCAATCAACCTAAAAGAAATAGCAAGACTGCAAGTATAGAAATATCCCTATAAGATGTGAACATTTATCTTGGCCGTAACGCAGACAATCTTTGAGGAACGGAAAGTAACATCAAAACAAAAAAGTTAATATATAGTAATTGGGAAGGTGAAAGTCTGATGATGTTCGTACAATACATATGATTTATGGCAAGGGAAAATCAATTAAATATCTAACTGAAAACACCAGGCCTTTAAACCTCTCCCCCTGAATATTATTTTTGTTTGTTTCCGTTCTGTTTTATCTCATTTTTGTTTGTTTGGTTGGTTTTTTTTTATAACAAACACGCAAAATTGATAATTTTGACTTGCCCTATTTACAATGATTTGAAAGATGTGATGCCACTTTCCAGTATTGGCAGTTATTCATATTATTTGGAATTGAAAACAATTCATATCCAAATTATAACCCATCAGAAGTTGAACGGGATATTTTTTATCATTAAAATAAAAAGACAAATAAACATCAAAACAAGAATACATAAGATAAGAATGGCTACTATTGAACTGGGTGATAAATGGAAACAAAGAGAAATGAAATCCAACAAAATCATGTCTAAACGTTAGCACCAATGATAAGGATAACATAATGAGATCAAAGGCTTGCTGCTTCAACTACCATGTGAGTCTGTGTGCATGAACATTATTGTTCCAAAAGAATATACATTTTCACATAATCCAAAAGGAGGGGGTCTCAGTACAAAACGTACTATGTTAAATTGTGTACAGTATGGTTTATGAAGTATATCCATTAACACACATACTCACACACACACAAAGTATTTTCCAACTCAAATACCACATATGTCCTTTTTTAAAAATTTAATGATAAAAAATTTCCCGTTCAACCACTGATGGGTTATAATTAGGATATAAATTGTTTTCAATACCAAATAATATGAGCAACTGCCGATATGGGAAAGTGGCATCACACCTGTCAAATCATTGTAAATAGGGCGAATCACAATTACCAATTATGCTTGTATGTTAAAAAAAGAAAAATCCAAACAAACAAAAACGAGATCAAACCAAACAAAACCAAACAAAAACACCAACCAAAAAATTGCATTAAAAATTACAGCTGTCAGCTGTCCTATTGCGTGATTCCGAAACATGGAGAGAAAAAAAAAAAAAGACAAGCAACAAAGTTATAGACGTTCATAAACGGGTGCTTGCGCACAAAGATTAAAACTGTATGACAAGTCCACCAATGTGGAACTGATAGAAATACCTTCACCTGTAGCAGGAGAACCAGAGATGACTTATTTTTTTATTTTTAAAATAAAATGTTTCCTCTTTTTTGGCGAGGCACGTCCCGTTAAACCTAGTCGGTTATATAAGATCCAAATATAAAAGACCTTTAGGCCTGATAACATCCAGAGATGATGAAAAAACTTTAACATTGTGTAGGGCACATCTCATGGAAACCTTGTGACAGCATTACAAGGAAGACGTTATTCTGGTGTTCTCATGACTAAGAAATAGAGGGACTTAGAAAAGCACACAGATAATAGAAATGGAGACCGACTTAAATGTCATAAAGAAGGCTCGGAAAGGGCTTGACCGGACTGTACAATACATCAGAGCATGTCGTGAACAGACTAGCAGCGTATGCCCCACTAGTAGCTAACGCTCAAGAGAAATGATGATGCTGATGATTAATCAAATACTCATACGTTCATCTCTCAACACCAACAGTCATAATACAAACAGCATTTCTACTTATTACAAGCAAACAGTACAATTCTCTTGAAGATTTATCGTAATAAAACTATGAAAAAATACAGCAACAACATTACCAACAGCACTGAAAATGTTCTAATAAAAATTTTAACGCCTACCTGTACACAACAGAAAGAAAGTGCAGTCGGTGACTGAATGTGTTTAGCTTTTATTGATCGTTCCAAATTTAGCAAGCTGTGGGTGTATTCAAAGACGGATTCCTAGTCCGCAGATAGAAGGAAAAGCGAGTTCGGCCGACGGCTGTATCCCGGGTGACTGTAAACAAACAGTTTGGGGAAAGAACGTCGTTATCACTCGTTCGGGACACGGAAATTGCCGATCGCAAGGTTTCTCCGATTTCGTTTTTTCGTTCATAATTGGAAGCAGAAAGGATATTGTCACATAATATCTTTTGTTGCGCACATGGGCTTTGATGGAATAAACAAATATTTTGTTGCGCACATCGGCTTTAAAGGAAATTGTGCAAAAGGGTGCAAGGGAGAGGAGTGAACAGGAAGCCTGACAGAGAAAAGATGTCAGTTGGCCGGCTTTAGAAGCCGTATTGCATATTGATCGTGCTCTCTTTATGGTCGCTGGTTTTGTACAGTATTGTTTTATATTCCAATGGTAGTAGGACTTGCTGAGCCAGCCATATGGTTATTGCTGACAATTTATTGCTGTTATTGAATTCGTACGTGTATCGTCGTTGTTATTTAAAAAAAGGGTGATTGTCAGCACGCCTTTGTGTTACGCTTTGTGAATAGCGTTTACAAGTATTTTGATTGTGTGACCTCTCGCAGTTTGATACGAGCTTAGAGGATAATGTCATGAAGGTGTAATTTAGTTATTATGCTGTGACATATTTTGGGGGCTGTGGTCCTCTATAAAGCTCTGCCCATCTTGTTTCCGGTCCCTCTGCTGTCGTGATGAGATTTCCTTGCTTATCTTTTACTAATGTAATATTGTTTGCACCTCGTTTTCCGCTGATGAATTTAGTTATTTTGTATACTGTGCTTTGTTCATTTCTCAGTGCTGCCTCTTCTGCCTGTCTTGCAAGATCATTGTCGTAGATTTTAGATAGGAGTATTAAGACTTGGGTTAGGTCCCTTCTGAATAGGTTGGAATGAGTGATAGATACCGTGAGAGCTGGTGAAAAAAACAATAGAATTTCCCACACGTGAGATGATAGAATGTGATATAGAAGCTGTCTTTGAGAATCGAGATAATCTTCTCTCTCTCACCTATCTTCTACGACCGCTTTTAAAGGCGTCAGACAGTCTAAACCCAGATATATATATATATGAATATATCTCTGTCTACTCACGGGCACGCACATACACGTGACGACAGGTAAACACACAGACGTGGGAAAACTATAACAATGCTTATACAGATAAATGGGATCGAGCTGACCAACGCACTGATTTTTTTGTTCAAGAGAGATATTTTAATTATCATATCAAAATTTCTCACAACACCAAAAATTACATCAAGGAAAAACATATACAAATAGTCATAAAATTCAAGGAAAATTCTACAAGGATGATAGCCCCGTTATGATCTTAGCTCTAGGTTTAGCCCACAGCCCCGTTAAGAGAACAGATGATGGCCCAAAGAGTTATAGATACATAGGGTTGAGTCTAAGAGGTTTCTTTCTTTCTCGTAAATGTATGCACAGAGTTGAATAATCTGATTTAGCCTAAGAAGTAAAGAAACTCTAGCAAATAGTAACAAATTCTGCAGGTTAAACAAAAAGAATTAAGACAGTAAATGGGTGACAATCTATAACTGTAAAATAACACTCTGATCTGCGTACACTCATTCATTCAGCCATGGCCATGGGTACACAGTTATACTCACAACTTTGCTCGCTGCCTCTGGGAACATAATAATTCTAGGACCTTCACACAGACCCGAAAATGCAGTCCTTGACCAAGAAATCCCCAGTTCAAAAAGACGTACTAAACTCTCAGGGAACGATTCCTTGGGTGTTCTAATTTTTTCGAATGTCTGATTAAGTCACATAAAATATTGTCCAGGCACAAAAGTTAGCAGAGCACAATGTCATTTAGCTTTGGTTTCTAGAATTTAAGGAATGTCAGATCGGTGTCTACTTTCAGGAAGTTACTATATTTGGTCACCACAGTATTAGTCAAAACTCTGTCGGAATGTTTCTGATCTTTGCTTGCCACAACGGGCTGAATTGTACTGAAGAGTTATTCTGGAAGAATTAATTCTGGCGCGAAGGCCTCTTACTTCATTTAACTGTTACAGTTCAGGTAATGAAAGTGATTTGTTTCTTCCCAAATAATGTTCACGTACTAGAACGCTGGTAAAGTTGGGTACCACCGTTTCACTATATATAAAAGAAAGAACACATATCAAATAATTTTACAATATGTACCCACTATAACTTACATTATTAAACCGCAAGCGTACTGCTTGACTCATCATTTAAATTTTCCGGTGAAATAAGTTATAAAATCAATCATCATGAATTCAGGAATATCTGCGTATTCCGTCACTATTCACTGATGTCGCATCTAGCATTTATAAGTTTGATATAAAATATTCTCGACTGAGTATTTGCCGTTAAATTAAATTCCTTATAGCTACTAGTTTTAGTAAGCTAAAGATATAATTTATTATGTATTTCCACTGTATGCGTCACTAGAAAATAATACAAACTATAAATTTAGCACTCTGGACACAGGACTAGTTTAGAATGAAATAGGCGATTTTAACACTAAATCACTTTCCAAAATACTAGATATCTATTTTATTAATCTCACCACAGCACTACGGTAACGCCACGACTAGGATAATTCACTAGATAGGTATTTAGAAGCTCGTCACAAGTCTGACGAGAACTATGAAATTTGCTATACAAGCTTCATTCGCTAAGCACGTGTGTTCCGTCTACTGGAGATGTTGGAGACTGAAATGAAATCAGATTTCAGCTCCTGGGTGGATATTTGAAAACAGGGGCAAACAATCCCACATTTTCTCAAACTCCGAAATCATCTCCCCTTTCCCCTGTAAAACACCTTACGTTTAACATTACCATTACTAGACGTCTTACATAACTGACACTTCTGCATTTCCGCACCTCGCGCTGACCCGGCCAACAGTGAGCCGCGTCAGCTGGGATTTCCAGACGACAGATGTCTGAAACTGCGACTATAAGGTGTAAATATTCGCTCCTGCTTAAGCGTTCGGCCGATGCAACTACTTGTTGACCGTTGAAAATGCAGACGGATGTCGGCTCTCTCCTAGCATTCTCACGCGTTTACGTCGAGAATCTAACTCAGGAGTGTCGTGTCATCTGAAGGTGCAGACCCAAGTCGGCTCGATGTCTGAGATGGACTGCAACTAAATCGCACTTCACGTCTGACTGACATCTATGTAATAAAATTTCTAGTCAGTATGAGAAAGAAAAACGATGATGGGAAAGAAATGTATTTTTCGCAACGAGTGATGCGAAAAAATACAGGAAAAACAAGTACGGAAAGATAATAAAATAAAAGGATGCGGGTGAGAGAATAGGAAGAAGATGTAGGCAATTTAATGATCAAAACCCACGTGACAGGACGTCCCCCCTTAAGATATGGAAGCACTCCATGTCTACGTTATGGAATTAAATTTCCTATAACCGTAGCTTCGGGGTGTCTGTCTTCTTCCCTCTTATCTTCCCCCCTCCATCTCTTTCCAATTCCTACTCAAGTCTACTCCCCAAAGTTTCCTTCCTCTGGAATGTCTCCCATGCGCGCTTGAAAGAGCGTCGCCGCTTCTGACATTTTTGAAAGATTTCCTGTGATAGCGGTGGAATATCCCTGCCACTATCATCATCTTCGTCAGCTCTGGCGATCGTCAGGAGATGGTCGGAGGTTGGCACTGGTCTTTCCAAGTATCTCTTTAAGATATTTAAATGGAAAACCTTCTCCTTTCCTTGAATAGAGATCTGGTAGTTAGCCTTAGAAATCTTTTTCCGGACGGTAAACGGCCCTTGCCATCCGATCTTCAGTTGGTTGTTCTCGGTAGGGAGTAACACCAGAACTTTCTCTCCTGCTTCCAGTTCTCTCTCTTTCGCGACTTTCCTGTATCGGTTAGCGTGCTTTGTGCGAGCTCGCTTAAAGTTAGTCGTTGCTAGGTCCCACCCTAGTTTCAACCTTTCCTTTAAAACCGACACATATTTACTGACTGAGACAACTGTCTCATCAGCCTTCTCGTCTGTCAGAGACTGAAGTAAGGCTTCAAGCGGGCCCTTAATGGGTCTGCCGAATAAGAGCGTAGCTGGCGGAAATCCTGTGGAAGTATGAGGAGATTCTCTGTAGCCAAATAATGCTGCAGGAATACAAAGATCCCAATCTTCAGGTTTCACTTGTGCCAGTTTACTTAGCATCATGTTGAGGTTTCCATTAGCACGTTCCACGAGCCCATTTCCGGCCGGAGTATATGGCTTAGTGTGGATGTGCTGGGTCCTCAAGATCTTCACGATCTCATCCATCAACAGGTTTCGGTATGGGGATCCGTTATCCGTCAACACTTGTTGAGGGAATCCCAACCGAGTGAAAATCTGCACGAGGGCTTCTGCGACATGCTTGGCATCTGCGCATGTTAGCGGGATAGCTTCTGCCCATAAAGTGCATGTATCGACTAAGGTCAGGATAAACCTGTTCCTTCTTTTAGTCCTGTCGAAAGGCCCTAAAATGTCGATCACAACCCGTTCGAATGGTGTACCCACTATTGGCATTTCACCCATGTGGACTGGGGGTGTCCGTTGCTTGGGTGGTACACGTTGGCACTGGGCACAGAATTTGACATATCTGATAATATCAGTATTTACTCCTGGCCACCAATAATGAGTGGTTATACGTTGGTTTGTGGCGTTCTGTCCCATATGTCCGCTGAAGGGAAGAGAGTGCCCCATTTCTAGGATTTGGCTTCTGTACTGTTTCGGTACTAGGAGCTGGTTGTAACCTTGGTCAGGCTTGCCCTTTCTCCGATAAAGTACGCCATCCTCAGAAAAAATGTCCCCGTGCTGTCTGGGTTCCTTAGCCATGGGCAGTTTCCTAAAGCAAGGTGCTAAAGTAGGGTCCTTGTATTGCGCTTCTTTAAGTTCCATAGGTAACAAATTAGGCGCAGGCTCCCGTTCCTTGTTGGTTTGCCCTCTTGTAGTTACTGCTGCCACAATCGGCTCTTCCGGTTTCCCAATACACACGTATCTCCCGCCAAGTATGACTGGGTAGATGGGATCATCCATAACAGCCGCTTTGATCACGCCTCTGACAAAGTCAGAGTGTATCTCCACCAATGCGATGGGAAGCGCTGTAGGTGCATCACTCTTACGAACTCCACAAAGTTGGACGGTCTCTGCTGTCTCTTGACCGGGTTTGACCAGGTTTCTGGCAACAATGCAATCATACGAAAGCCCCGTGTCAAATAAACAAGAAGTTTGAGAACCGTTCAAAGTAATAATACCTCGCGTTGAGGGTCTATCCCCAACAGGTTGGGAATCACTGTCAATAATTCCGCCTTGCGAGACTGTTAATAAGCATTTGATGCGTTTCGGCTCGGTGTGCTCGGTCTGATCATATGTCCCGTGCTCAGGGGTTCTCCCTTTGCCACCTTGTCCTTTCTGGCTACGCTGCCATGTAGAGCGGTCGGGTTGATCAGACTGTTTGGGGTGGTTGGGGTACTTGTTCTTGTAGAACTTGTTTTTTTCAGGAGGGGGGTTTTGAGGTCCAGTTTCTCTGTGGTTATTTTGGTTAGAAGCCTGAGAAGATTGCTCTAGGTTATGTTTTCGAAAATGCTCCTCTGTCGGTTTCCGCTTTGTGGCCGGTAGTTCAGCCAGCGCATTGTGGTAACGCTCAGACTTCTGTAAGATGTCGTCAAGCTTTTCTGCCCCCTGCTCAGCTAAAAATCTCCGGGTGTCCGCAGACAAAGTGTTCTTTATTTGTTCTGTTAGAACAAATTCCTGAAGACCTTCATAGGTAGAGGGGAGCTGTGAAAGCTCAAGGCACTTTGTTAGGTATCCCTTTAGACGGGAAGAGAACTGCTGGAAAGTTTCCGAGCTGTCTTTCCTGCTGTTTCGGAAGAGTTGCAAAAATTTGCGAGCATTCATTTCGAAACGCTCGAGCAAAGCTTTCTTCAACACATCATAGTTGTCTTGTTGGCTGCTTTCCAGTTTGGCGTAAACATCATACGCACTACTTTTCAAAGCCTGAGAAAGCTTCACATTCCAACGCGACCTCTCCAAACCGTACAGAGTTGCAATTTTCTCAAATTTTTCTAACCATGTGTCAATCTTCTCATTTGGACACGGGAAAGACTCTAGCGGAAAAGACATAGCAGTGAGATGAGTAGATTGAGTATTAGAAGGATCAGTTAAGGAAGAATGAGGAGAAGACTCTCCATTGCATGAGGTAGAGGCAGCACCACGACTTTGGAATTCAAGAGTTTTAAGAGCCAACTCATGCTGTCTCTCCTTCTCTCTTTCCTCATGCTGCATCCTGCGAATTTCCATTTCTTCATCCATCTTTTTCTGCTGTAGTAGCCGGTCTTCCGCTTCTTTCCTCTCCGCTGCTTCTTCTTTCCTCCTTAGTTCTTCTTCTTTCCTCTCCGCTGCTTTTTCCTTCTGCTCCGCGTCATATCTCTCAAGTTCGTCCCTGACGAAAGCTTTCGCTTCGTCGCCGTCCAGTCCCTCTTCCATTGCTTCCTGTCTGAGCATTTGTCTCAGTTTCGCCCTTTCTGCCATAATAAGTCAGTGGCTGAGACTTAGACGAGAAAAAGATAAGGATAAGGAATACACTGGTTCCTACCACTTGCGAGAAAAAAAATACCAAAAATCAAAAGATGATATATTTAACCCTGGGATACCTCCTCCAAATTAAAAATCTAACTATCGCTGCTATTAATCGGCAATAAAGCACCTAATGCAAAACACGACTACGCCAACTAAATGGTAGTTAAGATTACTTCTGAAAAATAAGTTGCTACCGTGGAAAACAAAATTAATATTGCAAAATTTATTTCAAGGAAAAAACATCCCTTAATTTCAATCCACTATAAGTTTCACCCCTGAAGACAGTTAGGGTAAGGGAGGCAATTAATCTGGACAAAAGTCCGAAACACACTCCTTAACTTAGTTCAAACGCCGTTCTGCCTCAGTACCCAGTGAATGTTATACACTCACCACTTTACCAGCGTTTAGTATTACAAAATCAGTAATTAACATGTATTCCGACAAAATCAACCTGTAAACCAAATGTATAATGTTCAAATGCTGTGGAAAAAAACTTATCAGTTTGTGTGGTCAGCACGCTCGTAAACAGATCGTTAGTCTAGGGGATAAATTATTTTTAAAAAGATACACAACTCACAAGACAATCACACTCTTACTCTATATCAGAATAAAGAATCTTACAGACGAGCTGATATTTGTCGTCTCGTCTTCCTATTCTAAGTTCAAAAATCCGTCGGGCGAGACCACATTTGTCGCATCGCCTTAGGATTTTGGGTTCAATTCCCGGTAACGAGCGACCATTTGTCGTATTGCCTTAGGATTTTGGGTTCAATTCCCGGTAACGAGCGACCATTTGTCGTAGATTTTAGATAGGAGTATTAAGATCCCTTGAGGTTAGGTCCCTATCTGAATAGTCTCGCTATGGAATGAGAGTGAAGATATTGGAATGACGATAGAGACGAGCTGGTGAAAAAAACAATAGAATTTCCCACACGTGAGATGATAGAATGTGATATAAAAGCTGTCTTTGAGAATCGAGATAATCTTCTCTCTCTCACCTATCTTCTACGACCGCTTTTAAAGGCGTCAGACAGTCTAAACCCAGATATATATATATATATATATATATATATATATATATATATATATATATATATATATATATATATGAATATATCTCTATCTACTCACGGGCACGCACATACACGTGACGACAGGTAAACACACAGACGTGGGAAAACTATAACAATGCTTATACAGATAAATGGGATCGAGCTGACCAACGCACTGATTTTTTTGTTCAAGAGAGATATTTTAATTATCATATCAAAATTTCTCACAACACCAAAAATTACATCAAGGAAAATTCTACAAGGATGATAGCCCCGTTATGATCTTAGCTCTAGGTTTAGCCCACAGCCCCGTTAAGAGAACAGATGATGGCCCAAAGAGTTATAGATACATAGGGTTGAGTCTAAGAGGTTTCTTTCTTTCTCGTAAATGTATGCACAGAGTTGAATAATCTGATTTAGCCTAAGAAGTAAAGAAACTCTAGCAAATAGTAACAAATTCTGCAGGTTAAACGAAAAGAATTAAGACAGTAAATGGGTGACAATCTATAACTGTAAAATAACACTCTGATCTGCGTACACTCATTCATTCAGCCATGGCCATGGGTACACAGTTATACTCACAACTTTGCTCGCTGCCTCTGGGAACATAATAATTCTAGGACCTTCACACAGACCCGAAAATGCAGTCCTTGACCAAGAAATCCCCAGTTCCAAAAGACGTACTAAACTCTCAGGGAACGATTCCTTGGGTTTTCAAATTTTTTCGAATGTCTGATTAAGTCACATAAAATATTGTCCAGGCACAAAAGTTAGCAGAGCACAATGTCATTTAGCTTTGGTTTCTAGAATTTAAGGAATGTCAGATCGGTGTGTACTTTCAGGAAGTTACTATATTTGGTCACCACAGTACTAGTCAAAACTCTGTCGGAATGTTTCTGATCTTTGCTTGCCACAACGGGCTGAATTGTACTGAAGAGTTATTCTGGAAGAATTAATTCTGGCGCGAAGGCCTCTTACTTCATTTAACTGTTACAGTTCAGGTAATGAAAGTGATTTGTTTCTTCCCAAATAATGTTCACGTACTAGAACGCTGGTAAAGTTGGGTACCACCGTTTCACTATATATAAAAGAAAGAACACATATCAAATAATTTTACAATATGTACCCACTATAACTTACATTATTAAACCGCAAGCGTACTGCTTGACTCATTATTTAAATTTTCCGGTGAAATAAGTTATAAAATCAATCATCATGAATTCAGGAATATCTGCGTATTCCGTCACTATTCACTGATGTCGCATCTAGCATTTATAAGTTTGATATAAAATATTCTCGACTGAGTATTTGCCGTTAAATTAAATTCCTTATAGCTACTAGTTTTAGTAAGCTAAAGATATAATTTATTATGTATTTCCACTGTATGCGTCACTAGAAAATAATACAAACTATAAATTTAGCACTCTGGACACAGGACTAGTTAAGAATGAAATAGGCGATTTTAACACTAAATCACTTTCCAAAATACTAGATATCTATTTTATTAATCTCACCACAGCACTACGGTAACGCCACGACTAGGATAATTAACTAGATAGGTATTTAGAAGCTCGTCACAAGTCTGACGAGAACTATGAAATTTGCTATACAAGCTTCATTCGCTAAGCACGTGTGTTCCGTCTACTGGAGATGTTGGAGACTGAAATGAAATCAGATTTCAGCTCCTGGGTGGATATTTGAAAACGGGGGCAAACAATCCCACATTTTCTCAAACTCCGAAATCATCTCCCCTTTCCCCTGTAAAACACCTTACGTTTAACATTACCATTACTAGACGTCTTACATAACTGACACTTCTGCATTTCCGCACCTCGCGCTGACCCGGCCAACAGTGAGCCGTGTCAGCTGGGATTTCCAGACGACAGAAGTCTGAAACTGCGACTATAAGGTGTAAATATTCGCTCCTGCTTAAGCGTTCGGCCGATGCAACTACTTGTTGACCGTTGAAAATGCAGACGGATGTCGGCTCTCTCCTAGCATTCTCACGCGTTTACGTCGAGAATCTAACTCAGGAGTGTCGTGTCATCTGAAGGTGCAGACCCAAGTCGGCTCGATGTCTGAGATGGACTGCAACTAAATCGCACTTCACGTCTGACTGACATCTATGTAATAAAATTTCTAGTCAGTATGAGAAAGAAAAACGATGATGGGAAAGAAATGTATTTTTCGCAACGAGTGATGCGAACAAATACAGGAAAAACAAGTACGGAAAGGTAATAAAATAAAAGGATGCGGGTGAGAAAATAGGAAGAAGATGTAGGCAATTTAATGATCAAAACCCACGTGACAATCATCTAGGAAATTCCTTTTGTTGGCTTGGGTTTGGCGTTTAACTTCCTTGTCCAGCTGACTATACTGTTCGCTATATAGTTGCTTTAACCTGGGGGACTTCGCTTCTGTTTTCTTTCTTTTCATTTCCTTTCTCAGTGTTATGGTGTTTAATGTTTCTGGTGTTATCCAGTCTTGCTTCTTCCTTTCCTGGAATCCCAGGTGGTCATAAAGTCTTTCCCTGATTTCAAATTTCTGACAAACGATTCGCGTTTTACCCTCATTGGCTATGAAACACAAACGGCTTCAACTCTATGCATACAAGGTACAAATCGTTCAAGCTTTGCGGCCAAACGATTTTCCTCGACATGTTGCATTTGCTAAAGAGATTTTGCAACGAATTGATGAAAGTAATGATTATCTTACACGAATCGCTTTTTCTGATGAAGCTACATAACAAACGGCGCAAATGTTGAAATATACAAATAGCATTAAAAAAACTGTTTTAGTTCTGGAATAATTTCCAAAAAACCAAGTGTCTCTGCACAGAATCCTTTTTTTTTAAATTTTTGAAATCAGGGAAAGACTTTATGACCACCCTGTATATTTTTGAAATGGTGTTGAATTTCTGGTCTACATCATCAGTCAATGTCTTTTCCTGACTTTTGGCAAATTGATATCGTTTCTTTATGTCAGCCGCAAAAGCTTTTCTGGTAAGGGGGTCCTTCAATTTGCTGATGTCAAACCTTTTCTGTGCAGTTACAGTTGGTCCAGCCCTTCTTAGTTTCACTTTCAGTTTTGCTACTACTAAATGGTGATCACTTCCCACATCTGCACCTCTTCTTACCTTCACATCTTGTAATGCATGTCTCCATCTACCGTTAATCATGATGTGGTCTATCTGGTTTCTGTCCCGACCATTTGGTGATTCCCATGTTAATTTGTGGATTTCTTTATGTGGGAAAAGTGTTCCTCCAATGATCAGGTTGTTAATACTACAGAAACTTATTAATTTATCCCCATTTTCGTTTGCTGTTCAGCTGCCGCATTTCCCCATTACTCTTTCATTATATGTATTGTGTGTACCAACTTTCGCATTGAGGTCTCCCATTAATATAACAAGATCATATCTAGGTGTGTCTTCCATTTATTTCTGCAATTGTTGATAGAATTCATCCTTGACCTCTTCATCGCTGTCATTCGTTGGTGCGTAGCATTGTATTATTGTAGTATTGGTGAATCTACCTCTCAATCTTAATCTTATCAGTCTGTTGTTGATGGGTTTCCATTCCAGTAATGTCCTTTCTATTCCTTTCTGTAGAATAATGGCTACACCTTCATTGTGCTGTCCATCCTCTCTTCCAGAGTAAAGTACTGTTTCTCCTGTTGCTGTTTTAACTTTTCCTGCCCCTGTCCATCTGCTCTCGCTTATCCCTAGAATGTGTAACCTATAATTTCTCATTTCTGCCGTTACCTGTTTTAGTTTGCCCTTCTCATTCATTGTCCTGACATTCCAAAATTCTATTCTTGTATCATGTTTTGCGGTCAGGACGTCCGTTCTCATGTCAGTGGCTTCCTTTCGGCTGCCACCACTGACAGTCATACGAGCCTCAGACTCCGGATGTCCGTCCCGCAGCAAAGTTTGTTTATTCGTTGTTGTTTCCGTAACTTCAATTTTTTTTACATAGACAGGGGTGTCAGCCCTATGCTAAAACCCCCAACCTGGAGGACCAGGGTGTCTGCTTTCGTCTGACCCCTACCCGCGCAAACCTGTCCAGCTTTTTAGAACCTTCCAGGAGTAAAACTCCTGCTGGCATAGCTCTGGGGGTAATCAGGGTACGCAAGCCGCCATACCTCGACACGTTATTGACACCGGTGATGGCAGTCTCTGTCTTTCATAAGAACTTAATTATAAATAAAAACATCTTTCACCATCTTCTTATTAAAAAATAAATATATGTAGAAAATTCACTGGCTATCCAAGTCTGTCCCTCCCCCTTTTTTGTGTGTTTGTTTGTTGTTGCTATAATTCATTTATCTTCTTTATGTCTTCCTCCGAAGTATGGGCTAACTACAGCGGCTGGTCATCTTGCAGGAAACTGTGTCAAATCACATGCGCCTGTAGCGGTGGTTTACGTAGCAGATCTTTGTACATGATGAGCTTGCTAGCCCCATGCACAACCTCACAAAAATAGTTTTTTTTACAACATGCCTGACACAGCACTAGTCTTATTCTTTGCTTTCTCAGATACCCCCCATACCCCCCCCCTCCCCCCGCGAACTACACGGGGCTATTAAGGACGTGGATACATTTAATACGTGTACTTTGGCAGACGTCGTCTATTCTTCTTCTTCAAGTACCATGCCTAGTGGAGTAGGAAATCAGGTCTTTCCACAGCTTCCTGTCTCTAGTATTATTATTCTGCTGTTGACTTCTTTCCATGCCATGATGTCAAACTGTCCAGTATCTTCTGTCTTTGTCTTTCTCTATCTCTTTTTTCCTTCAATCTTACCTGTTGTTACGATATATTCAATCTTACCTGTTGTTACGATATATTCAATCTTACCTGTTGTTACGATATATTCACTTACCTGTTGTTACGATATATTCAATCTTACCTGTCATTACGATATATTCCCTTACCTGTTGTTACGATATATTCAATCTTACCTGTTGTTACGATATATTCACTTACCTGTTGTTACGATATATTCAATCTTACCTGTTGTTACGATATATTCACTTACCTGTTGTTACGATATATTCAATCTTACCTGTTGTTACGATATATTCACTTACCTGTTGTTACGATATATTCAACCTTACCTGTCATTACGATATATTCCCTTACCTGTTGTTACGATATATTCCTTTACCTGTTGTTACGATATATTCCCTTACCTGCTGTTACGATATATTCCCTTACCTGTTGTTACGATATATTCCCTTACCTGTTGTTACGATATATTCAATCTTACCGGTTGTTACGAATTATTCCCTTACCTGTTGTTACGATATATTCCTTTACCTGTTGTTACGATATATTCCCTTACCTGCTGTTACGATATATTCCCTTACCTGTTGTTACGATATATTCCCTTACCTGTTGTTACGATATATTCAATCTTACCTGTTGTTACGATATATTCCCTTACCTGTTGTTACAATATATTCAATATTACCTGTTGTTACGATATATTCCCTTACCTGTTGTTACGATATATTCCCTTACCTGTTGTTACGATATATTCCCTTACCTGTTGTTACGATATATTCCCTTACCTGTTGTTACGATATATTCCCTTACCTGTTGTTACGATATATTCAATTGTGGTGGGTTTGATGTTAATACAGTTTGTTGTTAAGAAATCTTAGTGTACTGAATGAGGTCAGCTGTGAAGGTCTCTGAATATAATAAATATTAGAGTAAATTTCCAGGGCCCCTTTCTACTACCACCACTATGATCTCATTCAGACTTATTCTTGATAGACTATAAGATGACTACGTTTGGTGTCTAGGGTTATGAAATGTTAGTGTAAGGTTGCATTACCCAACTAACATATAAACAATTACACAAATTATTTTATTATCTAATACAACACAACAGTACCACGACAATCACATACAAACTACACTTTAAAAGACTATCTTTAGTAAGTCAGTGGTTGAAAGTTAAGGTTTTTCAATTTATTGTCCTGAATCTAATTTATTTGGAATCAGGACTGACAACCAAAGTGAAATCATAGAAATTAATTACATCAATCAATTTATACAATGGATCTTCTGTCCATAATACACATATTATTATTATATAAGGGTGTAGTTGTATTGTCTAACTGAGATGACTTCTAGTATACACTGGTTGATTGTTTATTATCATCATCTCTGCATGTTGTTTGTAAGTTTCCGGGGACACTGATGGAATGTTTATATCACTATTCCCCGTCTCTTATTCTATTATAATGTTAGTTGAGCGACCAGGTGCCGAAACATGCACATATCTTCATAATCTGATGTAGGAATCTTCCTGCACTTCACCGAACGACAACCTTTAGCTCCCACTTCTTCAAGAATGATGGTGGTTTACAGTTGTCTCCGAAAAGGCAAGACTGTGGCATGAATATATCGGCCCACTGTAGTCTGGCACCAGTTATTGACAGCAACCAAAACCCTCTGAAATCAGAAGGATATGCCTCCTTCGTAATCAACAGCCTACAATACTATTCAACAACCAGTACAGGCACATTACAAACAAACATGTAAGATCAGCTCTTTACGACAATCCTTTTCACCAGTTTCTTTTGATGTGACCAGGTATACTAGTATTCCTCTCCCCTAATAGTTACAACGCCTCTGCAATTCCAGCAATAATCTGTTGTCCATACAATAGGATAGGTATTATGCTCCTGATGATAATCCTATATAATTTAGTTGGTCTACACCTCTCTGATAGTCTTTCATATGCTGGATCAATCTCTAGACTCTGTTTTGAGTCTGCCATAGACTCACTTACTTATAATCGTATGTTAGTATCTCACATTCAAATTTTATTTTAAATAAAATATTAAGAAAATCAATCTTATCACAGATGCAAGGAAATAACACAAGTAAAACGATGACTAGGCAATAGAATCTGGCACATTTTCGATCTGCCCCTATGTCCAGGCTTTTCCTATGTTAGAAAATTCTCCGCCTGCTCTCATCGATCTTGCGTTGCACAACATTTTCTTGTAATGGCAGGGAACAGTCCCCGTTTCGTGCCTATATCTACTGCTTTGTCCAATGGGACCATGTTTACATTTAATTTTGAATCTATCGTATCAAATAACGACTCTCAATATGTTTCAATGCAAATATATTTTTAGTTTTTGGTCAACCAATCATACTTCGCCTTCCATTTTACTACAGCCAATCAAATCGTATCTAACTTGTTGGCCTCATTTCCCCCAAAGCAGTGTTTTCCAAACATGCCATAAAAAAATTAAGCAGATATGATCTTGTGCTGTCAGTCAACTCCACTATAGTATTTTGGCTATAATTTGTTAATTAATGGACTATTTGCGAAACACATAACATATTCTTTGTCAGCAAGTCCTAAGGTACCCGAATATATAAGTTTAATGGGGCTAAGTGGCTTCGTTCAAAATATTTATTTTTCTATGATAGTCGTGTATTTGCTGTTACCACCGTTCACTTCCATACTAGGGGATGTCTTCTGCACTTACGATATAATTTCGTCATTCCTAATAAGAGCTAAAGTCGTTTTAGTGACACGTGTCGTCTACATGTTCTAACTTTTTCATCGTATTTTGGGGGAACCCCTAATGGCAAGGCTTGCCACTTGCTAGTATTGGCTTTTAGTTTAAAATCAATGCGAAACGTATTAGCATTTTATCTTTCCTTGCCCCTCCTCGTTCCACAATGCATTTTTAGGCACAATTTTCTTAGAACTAGGAAAAGTGATTATGTCAAGGACGAATTTGAAAAATTTGGGTACCGTTTTGTTCGGCTATTCGTTAGCAAATAATCTGAAGGCGTAGGCGATACCAACAGTTCTAGCAGAAAATTCTTTTATACTTTCTTATTTTGCCGTTATGCCCTATATTGTTATATATTAATTTAGATATTGTATTCAGAAATTCACTACACATGTCCCCCCTTTAGAACAGACGATCATATGTCAATTCCTATTTCTTAATACACATAGATAAATTTACTATCTATGCCTGGTGACTACTCTGATGTTCGTCATATGGATGTCTGCTTAAAAAATCAGCGCCGACGTTGGTTTTTCCGGGAATGTACTCTATGGAAAACTGGAATGGCTGTAAGAGCAAAGACCAGCGCAGTAACCTAGCATTTTCATGCCTTGCTTGTGACAGACACACGAGTGGTTTATGATCTGTTTGGATCCTAAATGATTGTCCATAGAGATAAATCTGGAACTTTTTATACCCCAGATGACAGCGAGACATTCTTTTTCACTTGTTGAATATTTTTGTTCTGCTGTATTTAACTTACGGCTAGCATAATCTACTGGGGTTAATTCCCCATCAAGTGAATTTGACCGTTGTAATAGAGCTGCACCCAAACCGATATTACTCGCATCCGTTCTCAGAATGAATTCTTGACTTAAGTCAGGTAATTTCAAAATAGGCCTGCTTGTGAGCTTTTCTTTCAATTCTTGGTATGCTAATTCACATTGCGCCGTCCAAATAATTCTATCAGGATTTCCTTTGCGCGTTAAATCAGTCAATGGAGCACATATGGAGTTAAAGTTTTTTATATACTTGTGGTAAAAACCACATAATGAGACAAAAGATCGCACATCTTTTTTTGTTTGTGGTCTTGGTGCTTTTTTTAACTTCTCCAGGTTCTTGGGGTCAGAGTTCATGTTTCCCTGATGTACTGTGTGGCCCAAGAATTCCAGCTCTTTACATCCAACACAGCATTTCGTCGGTCTAGCTGTCAAATTGGTCTCTCTCAATCGATCAAACAACATATTCAGAGAGTTAATGTGTTCCTCAAATGTTTCTGTTGCTATGAGAATATCATCCATGAAGTTGGTGATGCATGGATTCTTCAGGGGATCCAGTAACTTTCTCATCATCCTCGAAAACACACTCGGTGCATTTTTCAGCCCGAATGGCAACATATTAAATTCATAATGTCCTTTCGAGGTGCTAAAGGCTAAATAAGGTTTTACCTCCGGCTTTACTGGAATCTGATAGTAGCCTTTGCTCAGATCCACTTTAGAGAAATATTTAGCTCTATTCAGCCTGGCAAACAGCTGATTTGTATCAGGTAATGGATCCACCTGACCTTCTGTGACAGCATTCAGTTTCCTGTAATCTATACACAGCCTGTGTTCTCCAGAGGGTTTTCTTAACAGAACTACACTGGAACTGTAGGGAGATTCACTGTGCGAGATAATCCCTTCTCTCAACAGATAATCTATCTCCTCCCTTAAAGCTTTTTCCTTAGCGAACGGAATCGAATAGGCTTTCATACAGATTGGTGTTGGGTCTATGAGTTTCATATCATACTCCAATAAATTTGTATGCCCCGGACGGTCCGTTAACACATCTGTATGATTATTCAGAACCTGTTGAACCATCTCCCTCTGATTTTCCGTTAAGTGTGTGCTGATTTTGACCTGTGCAGTGGTCTCACAGGGATGTAAAGGATATTCATGAGAAGTGAGTGGTTTCTTTTTCATCTCCATTGCAACAGACAAGGTCAGTAGGTGTGTCTCTTCCTGGTTTTCTCTGTCCAGATATTTCTTCAGGAGATTCACGTGATAGATTTTCTCTTTCCCTTTCTTATCTATCTTATAATTTGTTCTAGACACCTTCTCTAGAACTGTATATGGACCTTGCCATCCAATTTGCAATTTATTCTGGCTGCCGGGCAGTAGAAGGAGCACCTTCTCTCCCACAAATAATTCTCGATCCTTCGCTTTCTTATTGTAATAGGCAGCATGCTTTTTCCTGGATTGACTCAAATTTTCATTGGCAAGTTTCCAGCCAGTTTTAAGACGAGTGGTCAGCTCGTTCACATATTGATATGATGAAGTAATATTTTCTTCTGCCTTTTCATCGGTCCAGGTCCTTAACAAGGCTTACATATGGACTTTTAAATTTGTTGACCTGTTCTTCCAGGCACCGGTATGGTCTTTTCCCTTGGAAGCGTTATAGTGATGATTTGTCTTCCTAGAATCATCATTCACAAAACGACCGCTACCAATTTTTTTCTTGGGGTTTTCGTCCCACGTTAAGTTCCTTGTGAGAGATCTTCTCTCTCTTTTATCTTCCTCCAGTTCACATAAGTCCGACTGAGGGATTTTCGGCTTATTCTGGGGTAAGACATCTATTTGTATTCGCTGCATAGTGGCCATTGTAAAACATCCAAGTGAAGACTGTCTGTGAAAAGGGGGCTCCCATTCCACTTTTTCCACTTTATTAATTTTATTTTTCTTTCCATTGTCAGGCCTAAGTTTGCCCCGTGGCGTGTCTAGGTCCTGATCAATTTTCCCACTTGTGGGTGTTCCCTCATGTAGTATGCCACATCTTTCTACAAAATTCTCAATGTCAAACATTTCATCTGGCCAATAATAATTTTGAGCCACCTTTTGGATGATGGTACCTATTTTCTCATGGTCCCCATCTTTTCCAACATGTAGGCTCCTTATCACATCTGCCCTATATGCCTTTGGAAGAACCAACTGTCCGTGACCAATGGATCCAGTTCCGGCCTTCCTGTAAATCAATTTGTTTTTCACATAGAAATCTCCCTTGCCTGGAGGTGTATGACATTTGGGCAATTTCTTAAAACAAGGCTTGAGGGTCTTATCCCCAGCCTGCGCCTTCCTCATCTCATCTGGAGTGGTATCTATCAGAATATCCTCCTCCTTTTTAGAGGTCGACCTGACCTGAAGGGTGGCCATATACACAGGTCTCTTTTTACACACTTCTGTGTTATGGTTGTCCATCCGACACCAACTACAATATAATCTACCTTTTTGAAAAGGTTTTCTATCATTATATTTCCTTTCATTGAATTGTGAGGGTTTATAATTATAGTCATTGCGTGGCCTATCAAACTGGTGCTTACCTTTGTTCTGGTCTCTATGGTCAAACTTATTAAAGTTTTGAGGTGCCTTAAAATTGTCTACCTGTTTCTTTTTATTTCCAACTACCTCTTCTTGGGCTGCCTGATACCTCTCAGCGACATTGAGTAACTCACCCAGCCTCTCTGCGCCTTGTTCCATGAGAAACTTTCTCAGGTCTGGAGCCATGGACTCTCTTAGTTGCTCAATAAGGATCATTTCCTTAAGATCTTGGGTTTTACCCAGAGCAGTCCATTTCTCCAAGTAGGTCTCTAACCGTGCAGAGAACTGGTGATAAGTCTCACCCGACAGTAGTTTGGCATTCCTAATTTTTTTTCTATAAAATTCCCCATTCTTTTCATATCTTAACAAAAGAGCCTGCTTTAGCATGTCATAATTTTCCTGATCATCCCTGCTCATCTTGGCAAAAACTTCATAAGCTGTACTCCGAAGCCCTTGTGATAACTTTAGGCTCCACCTTTCTCTCTCTAAACCATACGTGGTAGCCAAAAGTTCATATCTATTTAGGTAACTTTCTATGTCATCGTCTTTCTCAACAAAATGGTCTAAATGAAAACTCATAGCTGAGGTTGAGGCTCCCTGACTAACAGTGGCATCTGAGGTAAAGGGACTGGCACCATTTTCAGGAGCATGGCTTTGAAACTCAAACTCCCTTAGTCGTAACTCATGTTCCCTTTGTAATCTCTTCTCCTCCTTTTCTGCTTCCCTTTCTGCAGCTAGTCTCTTTTCTTCTCTTTCTGCAGCCTGTCTCTTTTCCTCTGCTTCCAATGCCCTAGCCTCCTTGTCAGCCTCAATTTGCAGCCTCTTAAGTTCTTTATCTGCCTCTAACTTTTTTGCTTCAGCCTCAATCTGCAGCCTCTTAATTTCTTTATCTGCCTCTAACTTTCTTTCTGCTTCAAATTTTCTTTCTTCACGTTCAATAAATTTGTCACATTCAGTTGTGACATAAGCAATCATAATTTGCCCCTCCATTCCCAATTCTTTTGCAGCCTGCACAGCAGCAGATCGAAACTTTGCCAGGTCAGCCATTCTGTACTATGCAAACCTTTTAAAATTTCTAACTAGACAAATTTCTAATTATAACTAACAATTTCTAATTATAACTCAGAACAACCATAAGCACTGATGGCTCAACCACTATTTAATTTCTCCAAAAAGGAATGCTTTTAGTTTTATACTATCTGAGATTCCTAATATAATTGATAATATTTTTAAGAATTAAAATCCCAGAAGCAAACTACCCACTATAGCTGGTGTTATGAAAAGTTCAATCCCCAGGAGCGAGACCCCAATATATGTGGTGGGTTTGATGTTAATACAGTTTGTTGTTAAGAAATCTTAGTGTACTGAATGAGGTCAGCTGTGAAGGTCCCTGAATATAATAAATATTAGAGTAAATTTCCAGGGCCCCTTTCTACTACCACCACTATGATCTCATTCAGACTTATTCTTGATAGACTATAAGATGACTACGTTTGGTGTCTAGGGTTATGAAATGTTAGTGTAAGGTTGCATTACCCAACTAACATATAAACAATTACACAAATTATTTTATTATCTAATACAACACAACAGTACCACGACAATCACATACAAACTACACTTTAAAAGACTATCTTTAGTAAGTCAGTGGTTGAAAGTTAAGGTTTTTCAATTTATTGTCCTGAATCTAATTTATTTGGAATCAGGACTGACAATCAAAGTGAAATCATAGAAGTTAATTACATCAATCAATTTATACAATGGATCTTCTGTCCATAATACACATATTATTATTATATAAGGGTGTAGTTGTATTGTCTAACTGAGATGACTTCTAGTATACACTGGTTGATTGTTTATTATCATCATCTCTGCATGTTGTTTGTAAGTTTCCGGGGACACTGATGGAATGTTTATATCACTATTCCCCGTCTCTTATTCTATTATAATGTTAGGTCAGCGACCAGGTGCCGAAACATGCACCTATCTTCATAATCTGATGTAGGAATCGTCCTGCACTTCACCGAACGACAATCTTCAGCTCCCACTTCCTCAAGAATGATGGTGGCTTACAGTTGTCTCCGAAAAGGCAAGACTGTGGCATGAATATATCGGCCCACTGTAGTCTGGCACCAGTTATTGACAGCAACCAAAACCCTCTGAAATCAGAAGGATATGCCTCCTTCGTAATCAACAGCCTACAATACTATTCAACAACCAGTACAGGCACATTACAAACAAACATGTAAGATCAGCTCTTTACGACAATCCTTTTCACCAGTTTCTTTTGATGTGACCAGGTATACTAGTATTCCTCTCCCCTAATAGTTACAACGCCTCTGCAATTCCAGCAATAATCTGTTGTCCATACAATAGGATAGGTATTATGCTCCTGATGATAATCCTATATAATTTAGTTGGTCTACACCTCTCTGATAGTCTTTCATATGCTGGATCAATCTCTAGACTCTGTTTTGAGTCTGCCATAGACTCACTTACTTATAATCGTATGTTAGTATCTCACATTCAAATTTTATTTTAAATAAAATATTAAGAAAATCAATCTTATCACAGATGCAAGGAAATAACACAAGTAAAACGATGACTAGGCAATAGAATCTGGCACATTTTCGATCTGCCCCTATGTCCAGGCTTTTCCTATGTTAGAAAATTCTCCGCCTGCTCTCATCGATCTTGCGTTGCACACAATTTTCTTGTAATGGCAGGGAACAGTCCCCGTTTCGTGCCTATATCTACTGCTTTGTCCAATGGGACCATGTTTACATTTAATTTTGAATCTATCGTTTCAAATAACGACTCTCAATATGTTTCAATGCAAATATATTTTTAGTTTTTGGTCAACCAATCATACTTCGCCTTCCATTTTACTACAGCCAATCAAATCGTATCTAACTTGTTGGCCTCATTTCCCCCAAAGCAGTGTTTTCCAAACATTCCATAAAAAAAATTAAGCAGATATGATCTTGTGCTGTCAGTCAACTCCACTATAGTATTTTGGCTATAATTTGTTAATTAATGGACTATTTGCGAAACACATAACATATTCTTTGTCAGCAAGTCCTAAGGTACCCGAATATATAAGTTTAATGGGGCTAAGTGGCTTCTTTCAAAATATGTATTTTTCTATGATAGTCGTGTATTTGCTGTTACCACCGTTCACTTCCATACTAGGGGATGTCTTCTGTACTTACGATAGAATTTCGTCATTCCTAATAAGAGCTAAAGTCGTTTTAGTGACACGTGTCGTCTACATGTTCTAACTTTTTCATCGTATTTTGGGGGAACCCTTAATGGCAAGGCTTGCCACTTGCTAGTATTGTCTTTTAGTTTAAAATCAATGCGAAACGTATTAGCATTTTATCTTTCCTTGCCCCTCCTCTTTCCACAATGCATTTTTAGGCACAATTTTCTTAGAACTAGGAAAAGTGATTATGTCAAGGACGAATTTGAAAAATTTGGGTACCGTTTTGTTCGGCTATTCGTTAGCAAATAATCTGAAGGCGTAGGCGATACCAACAGTTCTAGCAGAAAATTCTTTTATACTTTCTTATTTTGCCGTTATGCCCTATATTGTTATATATTAATTTAGATATTGTATTCAGAAATTCACTACATCAATCTTACCTGTTGTTACGATATATTCCCTTACCTGTTGTTACGATATATTCAATCTTACCTGTTGTTACGATATATTCCCTTACCTGTTGTTACGATATATTCCCTTACCTGTTGTTACGATATATTCCCTTACCTGTTGTTACGATATATTCCCTTACCTGTTGTTACAATATATTCCCTTACCTGTTGTTACGATATATTCCAGCTTTCCTCTTCTCATAACAATCCTAAAGAAAGTGGATTGCTTCTATCTAACTTGTGAAATAAGTTTCCATTGTGATGGCCTCCTTCAGGACATCCCCATTACTCTCTTTTTGGCTGTCTATGGTATTTTTAACATTCTTCTGTTAAACCACATCTATGTGGCCTCTAGTGCTTCCTTATTTGTTTACTAATTGTTCATGACTCACTCCTGTATGTCAGGAGTGGTTCTATATAACACTGAAGAACTCTCCTTTTTACTTCCAATGACAAAGAATTGTTGCATAAAATACTCTTCATTTTATAGAATTCTGATGTTTTTGTCTATTCTGCTCTTCACTTCTGAAATGCTCTTCCATCCGATGCTATTAATGTGCCCAGGTATTTGAATCTATTGACCGGTTTTTAAACTATTCCATTTACTTTGATAGTGCATTCTGGGGAAGTCATTTTTTTTTAGACGACCATTACTTCTATCTTTTTGCTATTAATGCTGAGGCCTTTATTTTCACTTTCCGTCATTATTGTATCAATCATTTCCTGCAACTATTTTTCACTTTTTGCTAATAAGACTGTATCACCAGCGTATCTCAAGTTGTTTATATTATGTCCACCAAAGGATATTCCTGACATGTCCTCCAGTGATCTCATTATATTTTTACTGTACAGATTGAACAAATCAGGTGACAGCACACATCGCTGGATGACATATTTTTACTTCTTGAAACGTTCCTATTTTGCTTTTAATTCTGTCACAGATGGAAATAGTGCAGCAGTGATCATCCACTTTTGCCCCTCCCCATCTAGTTTAATTTTTCCTATATGAACGAAGGATTCACTAGTGCAATTAACACGTGAGCCGTTTGGCAATTAAGCACGGTGGAACACACAGAGAGAGCGCGGAGCATGGCGTAATCGATTCTTTGATCAGGGGGAATGTTAAGTCTGAGACGGACCTTAGATTGTAAAACGTTCAGGGGAATTAATTGCGTAGCTGATATTCGGCAAGGCGGAGATGATAAAAGTCAAGCCAGAGAGGTTGTCGGTGGCAGAGGTAGTAAACTTACCTTTGATTCAAGAATCGAACGGCAAATGGGCTCGGGTCTGGCAGTAGGTGTGTCTTTCGCATTAAAGAGCGATAGAACGGAATTTACGAATATATTCCATGTCTCTCCGATAGCCATGATCAGTTGTTCAGAAATCTATCTGAAATTCACTAGCTCGATATCTTAGATTTCTCGTACAGAGTGAAAATTATTAGATTTTCGTGGAGTGTTTCCTTTTTCTGATTGCGGTAATTTATATACTAGCCTTTAAGTGATTTATTGTGTTTAAAGTTTTCATTATATTTCATTAAGATTTTCTGTGCTAATTAAATAACTTATAGCTAAATTCTTTTCAGCCATAAAGTAAATTTAATTACTCGCTATTTCACAGTAAGAGATGTTTTAAATTGACTAGTACATACATTAAATAACTGTCTACTGACGGTATATATTATTTACTTCTATCCATTTCATGTAATTTTTTAAATGACTAGTGTTTATATCACGCGTTAAAAATGATAGGATAAGCTAGACACGTGTGTTTTAAATCTAATTTATAACGGAGTGGTGAAGAGGTCCTATTTTAACACGTGTTAGATATGATATTGATAATTTGGTTAAATGTTTATATTTTTTTCCTAAAATCTAGGCTGATCAACCTGAGTACTAGCGGCTTTTTCTTTTAATGTCCATATGAACTTATGATCATGCGAACTTATAATATTATAAGCATCCAGGGATATTTAATATTGATGAGCTTATTGCTGTGACCTGTGTGGTCCAATTTTCCTCATTTTCATGAGAGAAACCAGAATAGAACCATTAAATTATAATATTAGCTGGACCAGAACTATTACCAGATTTACTTACATCAATCTCATCAGCCAGCTGTGGCGAAACATATTGTCAGCAACATTTGTGTAACTTAACCTAGCATCTCAGCCACCTGAGACTAAACAATATAGGAACTATATATATATATATGTTCTATTCATCCTATCATCCTACGTCAGCGATCACCACGTATGCACCTTACTCCAACCAACTGAAGGCATAGATAACTTATTGTATCCAGGACAAATTAAATCGCCGACTCTAGTGACTCACGTGAAATTTGCAGTCAGCAACTATGGCGAGTCTGGGGCTGGATTTGGCAAAACTTAAATTTGACACTAAATAGTCTTATTACTTATTAGTGTATTTCCTTGGAATGCCTGCGACAACTACTGGGGTAAGCAAAAGTCTGAAAGTGGCCACTGAATGGGTGTGAATTGAATGAACGGAGAAAGAAACTTATGTATTTTGTTAGCATCATATACTTATGTGGTTTCTTCTTTCTTTTATCTCACTAATCTGAGTAGTCACGGGATGGATTACATTAGGAACCTATTCTTTTCCCATACTGACTATTTCATAACCTATTAACTTTTGATCTTTTGGGTAAATTAACCTCTGTCGGGATCGTCTTTTCTTTTCTTTTACCAGAGGGGGAGAACCTATTTGATTAATTTCTTCTTTTGCAATTTTGTCTGTAAACCATGATCTAGTGATGTATATGCTTATTGTTGTGATCTTCTATTGATAATAAACTTTATTAAACCTTTAGTTATCGTGTCGGTCTACCCCCTATCCATTATATGTTATTCATAGTTTGTTTTCACGTTCGTTCGTATTTGTCACAGAATTGTGTGCATGTGAGTGCAGTGTAACTTGTATTTTCGTACAAGGAGAGAAAGTGCGTCTGATTTAAATTTAGTCGTCCAGATAGGCTGGATTAGATACATTATTCTATCCAGAGACTGTCCTTTCTCTTACACGATCACCTCGTGATAAAACTATTTCTTACCCCTTACTTTCACATAGTTATCACTATCACCTCTGCTCGGACAGGACTGTAAACATCTATTACCTATCTGATAAAATCTACGACAAATTCTTACAGCTGCTGTTTGTTACCAGTACATGTTCTTTATTATCATCAAGTCTTTACCATCAATGTTGATGTTATCTAGCATTTTGATATATTCCTCATGTTCAACTTTGTCAAATGCCTTATCTTACACAACTATAAAGCACAATTATAGATGTGTTTTTACTTCTATTAATGTTCTATAATATATATGGCATTGTTTGTGCCTTTACCTTCTACAAATCCACACTGTTTATTACCGATTTCTGGCTTAATTTTATTTCTCACTCTTCTCATGATAATTCGTAATAATAATTTGGTCACATGACTCATAAGACTAATGGTGCGATGTTCTTCACATTCCATGGCTCCAGGTTTCTTTGACAAGGCTATGAATATGGATTTTAGTACATCATCAGGTAAATGATTACTGTTGTAGATGTCGTTCAACAGTTTTGTTATCACTTATACTCCAAATTCTCCCAAACCTTCCATTTTCTTTACTGTTATATTATCTGGTCCAGGCGAGTTACCTTTCTTCGTGTGGCGCATGGCATCATATTAGAACATCATATTAACATTCGTCTATTTGAACATCGTATTTTAATTTCCGTTTATTATAAATATAAAAAAAAATCAATTTTACCCCAATCGCCACATTTACATCTACGTTTATGCCTTAATGTCAGAAAATACGACCATTTTTTATACTTACTTTCCTCACTTGTTTGATTTGATTTGTAGAGGTACCACCAGTCAACGACTGATAAAACATAATCTTTTCAGCCTATTATAAAAATAAGGCCAATAAAACATCTTTAAACCAACACAATTTGCAAATTTACAGGAACAAGGGAAACACATTAAATATATAATTTCAGTCGTATAGTTTAGATCAATATAGAAAGATTAACAATGCTAGTGATCTGGCTGTGCGTTTGCATTTCCATGTAAAGTTACTGCAATGCAGCTGTGTTTCAATGTTTTGTAATTGTAGCTTTTCATGTTAAAATATTAAGGGAGAGTTTACTTTGTGAGAATATATCTACATAGGTACAGCTTATTTTATATTTAAGTCAATAAATGTGGTTTTACTGAGAAATAACAATAGCTGCAAATATATTAATATAAGAATTATATTTAAAAAAAAATAGCTGTTTAAAATATACCAGTTCATAGGGTATTTTATATTTTTTCCTGTGTCCCAATATGACCGAGACACCTTGTGTTAGATGATGCGTGCCTTGCCATCATGTGTTATAACCATAAGACAGAATGCATTGTCAGTTAGCTGGAGCAAAAGAGCAAATAACTTACTGACGACACACGTTCATTTGGGATCAATGACTCACAAACATCATATTTTGAAGCATAAGAATGTTTAAGAAGATAAACATTATATGAAAATGATCATGAAAGTGAAATAAGCAAAGACTAACTTTCACATACTTTAAGCAGCAGGTTTCTATTTTGGGATAATTATGCTGACTCCAGTTTAGTACCGTAAAACATCTTTACTATAGAAACAATGAGTAACACAAGAACTATGGTCTATCAAGACACAACTAATGTGGCTAGAAAACCACTGATAGACGATGCCACCTTACTAAAGTGTCTGTCAATCATTCACGCTTGGATTATTCCTTTTGGCATAATGGGCGTAATTACCAACATCATCAACATCCGGGTATTTATGAGACAAAGTGTAACATCAGACAGCACGTACGTCACCCTGTTAGCACTCGCAGTCTCAGATCTTTTTGGATCCATTTTTGTGTTACCGCAGTCAACTTGTTTCTACGTTGAGAAATATGCCCAAATAGAATACTTTTTCATTGACAATTGTGTTGTCTTGACTACTGTGCCCATAACGTACCTGCATATAGTCTTCTCAAGAATAACCAGTTGGATTACGGTTTATTTGTCCGTTTAAAGAGCGCTGTGTGTGATGATTCCATTTCAGATCAAAGCTCTCATTGGACCCAGGCAATCGATCATAGTCGTAGTTTTCATCTATGTTTTTTTTGCTCTGCTTCATCTTCCGTACGCGGCAAACACCCGCCTTATCCTCGCGCCAGATACCACGAAGAACAATACAGTGAAGGTACAGTATTTTGAAACACCATTGGGGAAACTATTCTTGAAGTACGTTAATGAAGTAGTAGGGTCATTTATTCTTACTAATTCAGCCATGTTGATAGTTGTCATAGCAACCATTATAATGTTATCGCAACTCCAATCATCCAGAAAATGGCGGCAGCCTTTGGCTCCATCAACCACAAAGTCAAAAAAGAATATGTCATCCTCAGCTTTGACTAAATTTCCAACTATGTGTAATACGTTATCAAGGACAGCGCCATCTTCAGCTAGTAAAAATATATCAATCAGAGGAGCTCAAATGGTAAAAACAGTGGTATCCATTACAACTCTGTATATTGTGTGTTTAACGGGAGCACAAATACCCGGCATAGTCATGCAGTTCATACCTGGATTTTCCTTTACAGGCCGTAACAAAAACCTGTACAATCTTTGTTTTAAGTCAAGATACATGTTTGATGTTATCAACTCGTCCCTCAACATGTTTTTCTATCTCCGAACATGTAGCAAATACAGACAGACATTTTATCAAATATTTTCTTATTCCAAACGGTGGCAAGGGTAGCAAAAGAAAACCTACTTGCAGCAATTTTTGTGCAGGGAGTATGTTAAGTCTGGTCATTTCTGTTCATTCAATGTGGAGCTTAGGGCTAGAATTGTTGCCAGACATCGACTGCTATCTTTTGTCGTACTTTTCTACACAATAAATTGGAGGTGTCAAAGAGAAAGCGGAGAGGGAAGGTGAAACTGATGTAAAGGCCACCTAGACCTGATGGACTGTGCTGAAGAGGACGGCATACGTCATGAGCTAGTGTGAAGAAGGCGACGTATTTCATGGGCTGAGGTGAAGGAAACGGCCTTTGTCATGGACTGAGGTGAAGGGAGACAACATATGTCATGGCCTGAGGTGAAGAGGACGGCATATGTCAGGGTCTGAGGTGAACGAGACGACATATGTCATGGACTGAAGTGAAGAAGAAGGCCTTTGTCAGAGCCTGAGGTGAGGGAGACAACATATGTCATGGACTGACGTGAAGAAGACGGCCTATGTCAGGGTCTGAGGTGAAGGAGACGACCTCTGTCATGGGCTGAGGTGAAGGAGACAGCCTCTGTCATGGGCTGAGGTGAAGGAGACAGCCTCTATCATGGGCTGAGGTGAAGGAGACGGCCTTCGTTATGGAATGAGATGAAGAATAGGCCTATGTTACGGGCTGAGGTGAAGGAGACGACGTATTGTATGGATTGGGAAAAACACCTAAGACATTTTATGCTGCCTTTATCAGCTCATAAGTTGGCGATGTCAAAAAGAACGGGAATAAGAACGTGAAAAGGGTGTCAAGGCCACCGGGATGTTCGGTTCAGAGCTGAAGACGCCGGCATATTTCATGGGCTGATGTGAAAAAGACTTTTTTCCCATGAAATTTCGGTTTTCTTGGTTCCTCTTTCATCGTTATTCTCCAAGTCGTCTCTGGCTTCTCAATTCTTTTCTTCACCAGTGAGTTCCATTCAAGGACACATCTGGTTGCACAGCTTGATAGTTTCCTGAATGTGTGTCCATTTAACCTTCAGAGAGTATTGGTTATTGTCTAGTTCTGTTTCACGGGTCTGTGTTTGTTATTACAGCTGGCTACTCGAATACAGAGTATGCGAGTGAGTCAGCTGCTGGTAATTGTCTGGAGCTCAGACATGATATTTTTGGTGACATGTCTGAGCCGCCGATGAGAAGAATTGTGAAAACGGAGGATGTACGTAAGTGGACAAAATACAGCGACTAATATTTGCCAAGGCAACTAAATTATCAATACACGGAAGACGTGGATAGCCCTTAAAGAATAAGAGAAATGGCAAAAAAAAAAAAAAAAACAGTGATAGGGGCTAATAAAGCACTTGTCCTGGCAAATAGTGATTGTTATGTATGGTGAATAATACACTGAGTATGTGAATTGCATTACAGTGTGCAAAATTGAACTTGTTTGAAATATTTTATGATCCGCACGAGTTTTTAGTTGTGTAAACATTTAAACACTTAAAGAACGGAAACTTGAGGCCCGTAAACAGTAAATAAATAAATATTATTGTGACAGTATTGCCTCACCTGCTTTGCAGTAGTGGTCTAACAGTGGCCAAAACTCAAGAGTATCTAATATGGGCTTCAAAGGTATCTACCTTTGCACAAGATTACTCTTGGCGGAGATGTAGATAGAAGGGTGATGACACTTCTATTACAAAGGGAGTCTTCACAAGATATTCAGAATAAACGAGAACAATATTGCTTTGGCTGAGTATGTTAACTCTGTAATTCTCCCGACGCTTTTGTGAATGATTTAAGCACTTATTACTTTCAGCTCGTTTAGGCCCGCACCCCTGATTTACTCAGTGGAATTCTATTATTCTAGTATAGCTCTGTTTAGAGTGTGTGTAGTAATTTGACTGAGACAAACATGCAGTAACTTTAAAATGATTAAATCGAAGTTAAATTTGTAACATAACAAATAACAAAATTTAATAATAACCTTAGGTTTTAACAGTTGGAAAATAATTTGAATAGTTATGGATCAAGAAAAGTTATCATCATAGTCTTTATGGAATGTGAGATGTTACAAGAAGTTCAAGTGGCAGCATATATTTGAACTTAGCTGCCAATGATAGTTCTGCTCCTTCTTATGGGTTGGTTCTTTTCACTCTGCTCACGCTCGTCTCTGATCAAGGTTGTCGGGGTGTTGCGGGGGTTCGTTCGATTGTTTGGGTTTCTCATTCTATTATTATTAGTTGAATATGTATGCTTTTCTTATTCATCATCATCTCAGATGAAGTCAATACAAATGGTTTTCGTTAATTAATGAGGGTCCAGGAACACATTGGTTCCGTACGAACCGGATTATCATTAGTATAAACTTCATATGAAGAAGAGTTCATCAGGTCAAACAACAATCAATATCTCAAGTCGAAGCAACCAACCGTAATCGAAGTAATGTGGGTAAGTCCTTGATGGAGTCCAAACGTTTATTGACGAAACAACGGATGAAGACATCACAAGTATTATTCATTGATAGCATACATCTAAAATAGAATACATTTGAATCCATATCATAATCTCAGTCCGTGTCCAGTAAAATGAATTAACATAGACAGAACAGCATAGCTGTGTGTACGCGCGGTTGGGGATTCCAACGACCGTCAATGAGCGTATGCGTCTGATAAATATAATATTAAGGACTGAAATAATCTTCCTTGAAGTAGGTTATCTACTAACCTATTATATTATTTGATTCATATAACTTGGACTGACCCTGAGTCAGTACTTCGAAGCACTTATATAAATATGTGGCAATACAATGCCTAACACTGGACAAATATAGGACGCGTCTTCACAGCTTGACGGTCAACGTAAAAAGGGTCTCGTATCTAAGTCACGATGCGTGACCTATCAACGCTAACACGTCATAAATCGATCGTGTATATAGCGTTCAATAGTCCGTGAATTCTTAACATCCAATTATATTAAACGCTGTGACCCTAGAAGTAGCACACTGCCAACTGTAGCAGACGACTTCAATAAAATACCGTAACAATTCCCTGCACGCCGGGGAAAAAAAGAATCTATTAGATAGATTTTTTTAAAAACTATCTTACTCAAACATTAAAAAAAAATTTAACACAAACCCGACATATGGCCTACGATGTTCTGTCTAGAACAGTGTCGTGGCCATGTCGATAATATATAATCATGTAACATATTAATAGTCATGCTATACATGTAAATTAAATTACCCAAAGGATTGTCAACAGTCATTAAATAATTAACTAATTAATTAACGTAAGTGTTAACTAAATACGAAAGTGAGATGTCATGAAATTATTATAACCAATTAAAAGTAAACTAATTACTCATAGTGTATGTGTAAGTAATCAAATTATTGACAATCTAATTAACGAAAGTGAAAAAAGATGTCATAAGAAAAAGACAAATGAGGAGTAAAGACAAGTGAAGTGTAGAAAACTAAGGTATAAAATCAATAGGTGGTGTTTTTGAAATTAAATATCTGTGTTACTAAATACTTAACTTAATTAATTAAATAATATGTTATATCATTATCCTATTACTAATTACATCTAAGAATATTATCTAAGCATTGTGTGAGATTCATTTGTTTTCTTTGTTACACATTTTTTTTTCATAGTTCATATTTTTTTCTCACATTTCAATTTAATTTTATTTCTTTATTAATTCAATCAATAACTAGAACTAAGTAATCTTGGATATGACGATCCAGACGTCGTTATTTTCCATAAGGATCTACGAAAAGTTCCATTCGAAAACTGTTTAACTGTTCCGATCCTGAATGAATTTAAGTTTCATAACGTTCAATTAGTCATGTCACATAACGAAATTTGTCCAATTTGAATTCATATATTCTTTCCGACTTTGTTGCAACTAGTTGTAGCATGAATGTACACTAACCAAAGTCCCAGCATAAATACGAACTCAATGTCTCTTGCTTTCATTCATTTCATATGACGCATGTCTTTAATAATCATTTATTTGAATTGTAGTCGACGTTTCATTCACAGGTCGAGAGTTTAACGATAGGATTCTGTCTCTTATTATAAGAACTTTCGTTAATATATTCGAAGTGTGTCAGTGTTCATAAATCGACATCCGAAGGGTTTCTTGATAGTACGTCAGCCACGATGTTTTCTGTCCCCGATATGTATTCAATGGTGAATTCGAATGGTTGTAAAAGGATAGCAAACCTCGTAAGTTTCGGGCTTTTCTGATTCGAGCGACGTAGGGATGCCACCGCCTTCTGATCTGTTTGGATCAAGAAGGGTGCACCTAGTAAGAATTTTTCTAACTTGTTGATGGCCCACACGACGGCCAATAATTCTTTATCCACCGTTGAATATTTAATCTCTGGAGTCTTGAGTTTGCGTGAGATGTAAAGAACCGGATGTAGTATGCCTTCGTGACATTGGAGCAGACAAGCACCAATCCCATAATTACTGGCATCTGTACGAAGGATAAACTTTTTAGAAGCATCAGGTAGTCTCAAAATAGGTGGATTTGAAAACATATGCAATATTTTATTAAAAGTTTTGTCGCATTCGTCAGTCCATGTCACTTTCAACGTTTCTTCAACAATGATGACAAGACAGCCGTGATGGATGACAAGTTAGGTACGAATCTGCTGTAGTATTGAACTAACCCTAATAAGCTCCTAACTTGCTTCTTCGTTTGAGGAACTGATAATTTTAAGATTTTTGAAACCGTACAAGGAACCGTTTGAATACGTCCCGCTCCAATAATATGTCCCAGGAAGGTTATCTCCTGAAACGCAATTTGTATTTTTGTAGGTTTCGCGGTTAAATGATTATCCCGGAGTATTTCCAAAACACATTTAAGCCCTGAAAAATGTTCCTCAAATGACGAACTAAATAAGCATATGTCGTCGATGTATGTAATGATGTCTGCTCTAACTGATAAGATATTTTGCATCATGCGAATAAAGGTAGCTGGAGCGTTAACAAGCCCAAAAGGCATCACATTCCACTGGTAAAGACCTTGTGGAGTGGAAAACGATGTGTAGTATTTAGCTTTTTCGGTTAGTGGTATTTGCCAATAACCTTTAGTTAAGTCTATCTTAGTGAATATTGTTGCGTTGGATAGACGTGAAAGTAAATCGTCAATAAGTGGATGTGGTTCGCTATCAACTACAGTCTGAGCATTTAGCTTCCTATAGTCAACGCATAGTCTAATGTTGTTGTCCTTCTTTCTGACAATGACTAATGGAGACGAAAATGGAGAATTACTAGTCTCAATAATTCCTAAAGACAACATCTGCTGAAGTTCTTTAGTAGTTTTAGTAAGAAAATGTAGTGGAACAGAATAAGGATGTACACGAATTGGTGTATCATCATTAAGAGTAATGTCGTGACTAATTACTGATGTGCGACCCGGTACGTCGGTCAACACATCTGGATAACATTGTAAAAGATCAGCAATCTGATGATGCTGTTGCGGTGTAACCGAAGAAGAGATGGTTACGTCCCGCCAAGATTCAGTAGGTTGTACTATAGGTACAGGTAACGCCATCTGTACCTCAGAAAAAGAAGATTCTTCTTCCTGAATAACTGAAAGATTAGAATAGTGACATGTAGGTACTAATGTGTTATCTAGTTCGTGAAAAATAGCCTGTAGATGTTCTGGACGAGTATGAAATTGTTTGAGCATATTTATATGGTATATTTTGTTATGTCCCTTACTATCTAGGACATAGTCGACATCAGAAATCTTATCAATAACTTGGTAAGGACCATTCCATGAGATAAGTAGTTTATTGTCGTTATGTGGCAGTAAGACATAAGCTTGATCTGCTGGAAATAATTGACGTAATCGTTTAGTTCTGTTTTGCAAAGTTCTAGCTTTCGCTTTAGCAGCCTCAGATGAAGCTGTTGCCATTCGGCAAGATTCAATAATGTTATTCCGGAGATTAATTACATACTCATAGGATGACTGGGTATCCTGAGTCATCTCGGAGTCAATCAATAAATCTTTTATTAGTCCCATAGGACCTCTTGGTGGAGCACCGAAGACTAATTGGAATGGAGAGAAGCCAGTTTGTTCATGGGGCACTTCTCGATAGGCGAACAAAACAGCTGGGAGTACTCTGTCCCAGTCCTGTGGATGTTCAACCGTAACCTTATGTAACATTTGTTTAAGTGTACGATTAAGTCTTTCTACTGCACCATTACTCATGGGATGATAAATGCTACTGAGATTCCTATCTATATTCCAGGTCTTCATTACCTCTGTCATAGTATCAGATATGAATTGAGATCCATGGTCTGATAACAACTTCCTAGGAAAACCTACTCTAGAAAAGATAAGATGTAGTGCATCAGCTACATATGTGGTAGTGGTGGTCTTCAATGGTATGGCTTCTGGCCATCGTGTGCATAAATCAATGCACGTGAGAACAAATCTATGTCCTCTTGCTGATGGTAAGAGTGGACCAATAATATCAACGGCCATTTTGTCAAAAGGTCTCACTGATGTGTCACAAGCCTGAATAGGCGCCGTGTAAAAAGCTCCACGTGCTTTCACTTCCTGGCATATAGTACAAGAGCGTACGTACTGTGAAATATCTCGTGACACTCCTGGCCAAAAAATGAAGATAATACTCGAGAACGTGTCCGAGTATATCCCATGTGACCTGCGCACTTAGAATCATGTGCGTGTTGAAGGATGTACCGTCTAAAAGCAAAAGGTACCATGACCTGTTGTTTTACTTGAGTCTTATCCATAAAACATCTAATTAATATATCATTTTTAATCATAAACCAATGATTATTCTTATTGTTTAAGGTCAACATTGTTGACCAGAGCAAAAAATTTTTTTAATGATCTGTCTTCTTTCTGTTTTACAGCAAAGGACGCTCGGTCAACCGAAGAATGAACATCAATATTTTCCAGTTTGTCTGGTTCCTCCTTATTAGTGTCGATAGTTTCTAATAGTTTAGTCTGCGCTCTCGTTGTCACAGCATTTCCAATATATAGATTATTTTTCTCCCACTCAATGATCTCTTCTAGTGTACAATCCTTGCTGCCATGTATCCATGTATGCGACCCACCATAAGATCTGCAATTGGGTTCCTCAATATGCATACTTTAACATTACCTGTGAAAAAAGGTGTGTTAACATGTATTATGGCAGTGGGATAAAATTCTATTGTCCCACCAAACGTCATGCTCCTGACATGTTCCCCTGTTGCACAACTGGGATGAACAAGTGACTGCCGGACTCCGATAGTGGTCGATCCGGAATCTCTCAAAACTGAAACAATAGAGCCTTTTACAATCCCTCTGTTAAAAATCAGAGAGCCTGTTGTTGCGTGATAAATTCTCGCAACATCGTTTTATTTCAATATCTATTTTATAACGCAAGGGCAACAACTGCTTGAAATTTATAGTCACTTTTCTCGGTAAGCATTTGTCTTCTCGCGTTAGTATCGAATGCAGTTAACTTTTGAGCTGTGGTCATTTTTGCGCTGGACTGCGCATGACTTGTCTTGTTGTTTGGTCGATCGGTTTCCGCCCACCACTAGTGGGAGTGAGCGATTTGGAATGGCGAAAGAGATGCCTCGTTGAAGAGGGGATCTCCGCTATTTTTGTTCTGTCAGGGATGTGTAGTCCTCTTATGGATATTTCGTTTAGTCGAGATAATACCTCTAGTGTTTTCCCACATGTCGGGAGGCGTGATATTTCTGTGTATTTCATGAAAGCAAGGTAAATTGACTTTTTCATTAACTCTATTGATTTTGGGTCGTGAGCGATTTCGATTCATAGCCTGTCTGCGAAAGTCGTCGTCACGAGATGTTTTTTCCCAGCTCACATGTCGCTGCATTGTACTGCATCGGTTGATGCAGGTACCAAGGACCATTACTTGCTACTTGGTTAAATGAACGAGGGTTAGAAAACCTTTATTATCTAGAGGATATTCTTGAGTACATTATTTATACTTCGGCAGACGTGTCTGTCTTGCTGAAGTCAAACTAAGGAGAGTGAACTGATCTCATACATCTGGTTATCTCCGGGCTGTTATAGAAAAGGATGGAGTTGTTCACCTGACTACATTTACAGCACTATGAAATATAACATGCATCTGACTCATCATTGTAATGCTGTCTACCGTTTATTGCTGTATTGAATGTTGCTGTGATAATGACTGTTTGATGTGCCTACACATTTGCGTAACCATTTTGTCACTGTGGCGTCCACAATAAATAATGAAGAAAAACGTCAACGGCTGTTTCAAGACTCATTGACTTTATACGTCGTGAGTTTACTGACGTCCTATGTGGATTGCCCTGTTATTGTTGCATGAACATTGTTTGACTGAACACATCTACACACTACACAAAACCAGACATGCGGATACCATCCATCATCATATGGCATCACGCATCATTTGGTGGCCATAAGCTGGTTTGATTCTGGTACTAGCAAACACGGGGTCCCTTACCCACTTCATTTTCAACAAGAATTCATCAGCATCCTTCAAGAAATTAACATTCTTCAATACAGTCAATATCTTCAAAATTTTCAAAGTACTCGGCGTTGCCCGGTAAAAGTCAAAATTTCAACTTTTTGACGGAAACAAGAATTTGACAGTACCCGGCGTTGTTACATGTTGCCGGATAACTCGGACTGCTGTTATCTTTTACGCAAGTCAAGCAAGTTGCTGCTGTCAAGGTTCCAGTGCTGTCGTTTTTTTGAGAAGGTCAAGTGCCGGTTGAAACGGGTTGTTTTCTGAAGAAGGCCAAGTACCGATTTCCATCAACTTACTTTTGGATTAGAAGGTCAAGTGCCGAAACAACTCAACACACAGTATTTCAGAAGCTCTTGTACCATCGTGTTAGCAGTGGAAGCAGTTCAGATGTGCCATCATCGTTGGAGCTTCGCTCTTTAGGACGTTGATTGACATCCGTTTTTCTGCTGTTCTACGATTGGAAGCCTTTAAGTTAAGTGGCCTGTTTGTATGTAAACTGTGCCCTTATACTTCTGCTGAGTCTTCTGTGTATCATCTCATTCTATATGTTATATGTCTATATGTTATTTGTATATTTATATGTTTATATTTCAGCGGGTTCTCGGTTGGGTGGTGTCTCCGTTAGATTATGCCACGTCATAGAGGTCGTCTATTGTGAGCGTTTTCTGTAGGGTTTGCAAATTTCCGATACTGGAATTTGCTAAGCGACTTCTGTTGCTATTTATGTTAGCTGTGATGACATGTTTTAATATTGTTTTCGTTATTATTTCACATTCTTTAGTTTTGTTGTGATTTGTTTGTATTTGTTAGCCTACTCTTGTCTATAATTTAGTTTCATACAACATTTTTGTTTATACACTGTGGTGTCATGTATTTTGTTTAATTCTATCGCAGATATCGTCACATTTTTTGTGATATTTCATTAATTTCTGCTTTATTTTTAGTTGATTTCTGCGAAAGTTTTTGTATTGTTGCTGATCTTTGTTATTGTTTACATTGTTATTGTTTACATTGTTTGTATTGTTTACATTTTCAATGTTTACATTCTGCATGTGTTTACATAGTCATTGTTTACAGTTATAGTAATTAGTTAATGGGCTATGCTAATGCACTGTTACTACTATACTGATGATAAATGAATGATGAATAGTGTCGTGCACTATTGAATGAGAAGTGCACTTATGATCAAGATTTGAGTGCTGATATTTCATATACAAGTTCTTTGATTGGAGACTTGTTTCCCACAGAGACTGGGATAAAATAATGTGATGTGAATATACAAGTGCTTAATTAAGACTTGTTACACTTAGGTTTGAAATAAATTAGTTAATTATTTCAGGTTTTGGACTCATATGTTAGACAACATGTCTACATTTGAGCACTTTATTGAGCAGGGTAAATTGCTTGGGAAGACTGGTGATAAGTTAGAAGAATTTGCAACTGCTCGATATGATAAAGCAATGGAAGCTGAACAAAAGAAACTGCATATGGAAGCTGAACAAAAGAAACTGCAGATGCAGGTGGATGAAAAGAGATTCCAAATGGAAATGGAAAAACAAAAAAGGGAATCAGAAGCTGAGGAAAGAAAGCTACAGCTAGAGGCTGAGAATAAAAGACTTGAAAAAGAAGCTGAAAATAAAAGACTTGAAAAAGAAGCTGAAAATAAAAGACTTGAAAAAGAAGCTGAAAATGAAAGACTTCAAATGCAGGCTCAAGCTGAAGAAAGGAAGTTACAAAGAGAGTCTGATGAGAGGAAAGCAAAAATGGAACATGAAGAAAAACTCTTAGCTTTAGAGTTGGAGAAATTGAAATTGACGAGCATGAGTAATGGTAATGATTCAAACAAGGGTTCATCTTCTGGGAAGGCTAATAATGATACTTTTAAGATTAAGTTACCAACATTTAGTCCTTCCAGTGATGACATAATGTTCTATCTGGACAGATTTGAACAAGCATGTACAGCTCATAACATAGACAAAGCAAAATATGTTTATCAGTTATCAGGGATACTGACAGGTAAAGCTCTAAGTATATTAAATATGGTGGATGAACCTGACAAGAGCAATTATGAGGTTGTCAGGGCCGCTTTGTTAAAGAAATATCAGCTTAACGAAGACGGCTATCGTCTACAATTTAAAAAACATGTTACCTGAAAATGGAGTTGAATTCTCCGAGTTTATTGCAAGAATACGCATTACTTTCTCACGATGGGTTGAACTATCTAAGACGGAAAAAACTTATGAAGGACTTATGGACTTAATACTTAGAGACAAAGTCATGTCGTCTGTCAATGAGTCTTTCCTTGCTTTCCTTCATGAACGTAAACCTAAAACAATAAAAGAAATGGAAGATTTCTGTTGCCAATACGTAACTGCGCACCCACACATAACCATGGGTAACTCTAAGGTGAAAGAAGGTTTACCAGTTGCTTCGGCAGCTCCGTATGGTCAAAACTTTGCTCGTAGATCCCAACAAAATTTTGATAGAAAGGGCAGCGGTAATTTCTGTCAAAATCATGGAAACCAATTTCATGGTGATTCTTCTTCGAAGAATTGGAGACAACCTGATAGTGGTCGTTACTATCACCCTAATAATTATAAGCATTTCAAAAGAGGATATGGTAATAGAGGTTATTCCTGCCGAAGACCTCAGAACCAAACAAATAGATGTTCGCATCAATGTGAACATGATAGTAATCGTGGAAACTGGAATTCGAACCAGTATAACAATTACAATAGAGACAATAATAACTGCAGAGATAATAATAACTCTGATAACTTCAGAGGTAATAATAGTCGGGGTAGATCTCAACACAAAAAAAAAAGAGATATCAGCAGGCTAATGCTGTACAACAGGAAACTGAGGGAGCCTGTAATCATGTTGTTGATAGTAAAAACTTTGACGCTGTCACTAGTTCTGCTTTTGACTTTGAGAGAGCAAACAAATGCCCCAATGCAGTACTTTATTCGAACCGGGTACCATAACTACTTTGAGTTGTGGTCACCCACTTCCCGCTCTTCCTGCTGCTGTTGCGCATGACGGGAGGGGTTCTTTAATTCTACATAAGGGTCTTGTTAATGATACTCCGGTCTCACTACTTTTCGATTCCGGATGCACCACTATTGGCCTTAGACAATCGCTTGTAGATCCATCTTGTGCTACAGGAAGGGTTATTAAATGTGTCACATTTGGCGGCACTCTAGAAAAATATCCTACTGCTGTAATTCGCATTGCCACTCCTTTCTTTACTGGAGATGTGCATGCTTGTCTCTTACCTAATCCTATTGCGGACCTTATTATTGGTCGTATTCACGGAGTTAGGGAGTGTACCCCACAGCAGATTGCTGCTTGGGAAGATAATAACATGCAAGCTACAAATGCAGTAGTTACAAGAGCACAAGCTCTACAAACACCCGAAACTTCACTGAATAGTGATAATGAAGTTGATAGCCAAGATAGTCACTTAGTAATTACTCGTGACTCTTTCATAAAATTGCAAGAAGAAGATCCTTCTTTAAAAAAATTCTTCGTTCTTGCGAAGAAAGATGATCCGAATCAGAATACAAATAGAAAATCTTGGATTGCAATGAGAAACGGCGTACTTGTACGTATGGTACAAGATTCGACTACGTCGGCACATTCGCAAATTCTTGTTCCCAAGAGCATGAGAGTCCAAATATTACAACATGCTCATGACTCGCAATGTGCTGGACATATGGGTTTTGCCCGTACGAAGTCGAGAGTCCTTGCGGCTTTCTTTTGGCCTTTTGTCAATAAGGACATTCGTATTTACTGCCGATCATGCAAGGTATGTCAGGAGGTCAAATCTAGAGGACCACGACATGCTGCGCCTATCCAGGCTGCTGACATTCCTATTCGGCCGTTTCAGAAAATGGCCATAGATATTATTGGCCCTTTTAAGGTCAAGTCGGCCAGAGGACATCAGTTTATCCTTACATGTGTCGATATGTGCACACGTTGGCCAGAGGCTATTCCTCTTAAGAGCATATCTACTACAGATATCGCAGATGCTCTTTGGTTGATATTTTCTCGCTTGGGGTTCCCCAGAGAAATATTGTCAGACCATGGCACTCAACTCATATCTGACACTATGTCACAGGTAATGTCTACCTTACATATTGAACGATCTCTCAGTAGTATCTACCATTCTATGTCTAATGGGTTAGTTGAGCGTCTGAATAGAACGCTCAAGACTTTGCTTGGTAAGATAACTGAAGATCATCCTCAAGATTGGGACAGGGTTTTACCCGCGGCTCTCTTTGCCTATAGAGAAGTCCCTAATGAACACACAGGATTTTCTCCCTTCGAACTTGTCTTTGGCGCGCGTCCACGCGGCCCTATGTCTTTCTTACACGATCTCATCACTGCCGATGATATTAGCGATGAAACTCAATCCTCATATGAGTATGTCATTGCTCTTAGACAAAAGATCATTGAGGCATGTAAGCTAGCAACTGCTTCATCAGAAATTGCTAAAGAGAAGGCAAGGCAGTTTGCTAACAAGAATAGATGTCTACGACAACTTTGTCCAGGTGACAAAGCATTCGTCCTACTCCCCAGTAGGGAAAAATAGACTTCTTATTGCATGGAAAGGTCCGTATGCAATAGTCTCTCGGATTTCCGATGTTGACTATGTGGTCGATATTGATGGAAAGCATAAAACTTTCCACATAAACATGCTTTCGGAATTTCACGAACGTCCGGACTATTTGCTGCCTATTTTCCAGGCAACGGATGATGCTCCTGCACCTCACGGTCATTATTCATCCCTGTCTGTCATTCAGGATGAGGAAGCTACCTTCTCTGATGTCAACCTTCCCCTTCCAGTGGTTCCATTACATTCTACGGAATCTTGGAAAAACGTTTCTGTTTCTCCTAATCTTTCTGGTGACGAACATCGACAAGTCTCGTCGATGTTACAAACATTTCAGGATGTTCTCACTGACATTCCTGGACACACAGATGTCATAGAACATGACATAATTCTTACCGACAATAATCCAATTAGGGTTAGGCCGTATCCTATTCCTATACACTTTCAGTCGCAAGTGGAAAAGGAATTGGATGAAATGATTCAATTAAATATAATTGAACCATCGACTTCACCATATTCTTCTTCCATGGTTATTGTCCGGAAGAAGGATAAGAACATACGAATTTGCGTTGATTATCGCAAATTGAATCAGGTCACAAAGTTCGACGCTGAACCGATGCCTTTGTTAGAAGATCTACTGATTAGACTTTCTAATTCTAGATTCTTCACTAAACTTGACTTGTCTAAAGGTTATTGGCAAGTGCCTTTAGCAGAGCATGCCAAACCTCTTACTGCTTTTTCTACACCTAGGGGTCTATTTCAATGGAATGTTATGCCTTTTGGTCTCATGAACGCCCCTGCCACTTTCGTTCGCATGATGCGTCGAATTCTGTCACATCGTTCGGATGTCATCGCATACTTAGATGACATCTGTCTCTTCAGTGATACCTGGGAAGATCACTATTTAGGGTTATATGACTTACTGTCCACTCTACGTGAGAATAATTTGACAGCAAAACCTTCTAAAGCTTTTGTTGGTTTTGGTGAAATCTCTTTCCTGGGTCATCGTGTTGGTCATGGTCTCTTGAAGACAGAAGACCACAATACTTCCAAAATACTGAACATCTCTGTTCCTAAAACGAAGAAACAAGTTAGGAGTCTCTTAGGTTTTAATTCAATTTTATGGGAGATTTATTCCAAATTTATCTTCGATCATGGCACCTCTCTCAACATTGTTGAAGAAAGGTTCGCCTAATCTGGTCCGTTGGTCTGAAGAATGCCAATCTTCACTAGACCAAATCAAGAATATATTTTCTTCTCCTCCCATCTTAAGATTACCTACTCTTGATAGGACTTTTGTTCTTCGGAGTGATGCTTCATCCACTGGGATTGGATCAGCACTGATGCAAGAATATGCAAATACTCTGCATCCTGTTATGTACATTTCTAGAAAACTAAATGCGGCAGAGAGGAACTACTCGGTTTTAGACCGTGAGTTGTTAGCGATGGTTTGGTCAATTCTAAAGCTACAAAGATTCCTCCTGGGCGCACATTTCATTCTAGAGACTGATCAGAAAGCTCTTACAGCTATTCAGACTAAGAATTTGAAGAGTTCGAGATCCACTCGATATGCTATAGCTCTTCAACCTTTTCACTTCACGGTACGAGCTATCCGTGGTGCGGATAATGTGATGGCTGACATTTTGTCTAGATGCCCACATGACTCCAACTAATACTTCTGTCCTATATTTCTATATATTACAGAGTCATAACACACCTATATTTCTACAAGTCATGTAGTTTAACTTTGCTATGTACTTATGTCATTACATGTCAAAGAATGTACTATTTAAATTTTCCTATCAGATTTGTACATCCATTTTTAAAGACAATATTAGAGTATGCTGTTTAATGATGATTATAGTAACTTGCATACGTATATTGTGTTTACATGCTAACGTGATGTGTGTTGGTGACACCTCCCCGATGTGAATATTTTTTGAGACATATTTATTTTTCTGTTGAGGTATATCCTCACCAGACACTCCATAATTAGCCTATTGTTTGGCAATTTAATTAATTATCAGCGCATAATTCGTGCGTTTTGAGCCGCTTATCGCTTGCTCTTTGATATTGAAAAAAAAAATATGTTCCACATTTTTTTTTATCGGGAGGAGGTGGTGATATGTTGCGTGATAAATTCTCGCAACATCGTTTTATTTCAATATCTATTTTATAACGCAAGGGCAACAACTGCTTGAAATTTATAGTCACTTTTCTCGGTAAGCATTTGTCTTCTCGCGTTAGTATCGAATGCAGTTAACTTTTGAGCTGTGGTCATTTTTGCGCTGGACTGCGCATGACTTGTCTTGTTGTTTGGTCGATCGGTTTCCGCCCACCACTAGTGGGAGTGAGCGATTTGGAATGGCGAAAGAGATGCCTCGTTGAAGAGGGGATCTCCGCTATTTTTGTTCTGTCAGGGATGTGTAGTCCTCTTATGGATATTTCGTTTAGTCGAGATAATACCTCTAGTGTTTTCCCACATGTCGGGAGGCGTGATATTTCTGTGTATTTCATGAAAGCAAGGTAAATTGACTTTTTCATTAACTCTATTGATTTTGGGTCGTGAGCGATTTCGATTCATAGCCTGTCTGCGAAAGTCGTCGTCACGAGATGTTTTTTCCCAGCTCACATGTCGCTGCATTGTACTGCATCGGTTGATGCAGGTACCAAGGACCATTACTTGCTACTTGGTTAAATGAACGAGGGTTAGAAAACCTTTATTATCTAGAGGATATTCTTGAGTACATTATTTATACTTCGGCAGACGTGTCTGTCTTGCTGAAGTCAAACTAAGGAGAGTGAACTGATCTCATACATCTGGTTATCTCCGGGCTGTTATAGAAAAGGATGGAGTTGTTCACCTGACTACATTTACAGCACTATGAAATATAACATGCATCTGACTCATCATTGTAATGCTGTCTACCGTTTATTGCTGTATTGAATGTTGCTGTGATAATGACTGTTTGATGTGCCTACACATTTGCGTAACCATTTTGTCACTGTGGCGTCCACAATAAATAATGAAGAAAAACGTCAACGGCTGTTTCAAGACTCATTGACTTTATACGTCGTGAGTTTACTGACGTCCTATGTGGATTGCCCTGTTATTGTTGCATGAACATTGTTTGACTGAACACATCTACACACTACACAAAACCAGACATGCGGATACCATCCATCATCATATGGCATCACGCATCACTGTTCCATCATTGGCCGCTAGACCGACTTCTGGGAGAATGTGTCCACACTTCAAGACAGTCTCCTTTGCCTTCTGAAATACAAGATTACATTCTGGGCAACTATTTGCCACGTTATAATTTATTGCATAACATGTAGAGGAAGACTGTATTACTTTATCGTTTTGTGGAACATCTGGGGCTGTATGATTCGTAATTGCTGCCCCTGCATTATGATTATAATGAGACGATCTACGAGACTGAGATCGATGACGAGAATGATCATCAGAATTATCCCGTTGTCCCCTGTAGTAACTGTTTTCTCGATGTCTCGAGCTCTGATCATAGTTATTCCAACTATTGCCAGTATTAGAGTTGTATGATCGGTTATGATTTGTATTGCGTTGACTATTGTTGTATCTCGACTGAGGTGAATAATTCCTATTTTGTGGTCTACCTCTATTAACGTCACTCTTATTGTTGAAATTATTATGTCCCTTATGAAAATTAATATTATAATTTCCTTTGAAGCGACTTCTATCTACACTGTGTGTTCTTGGTTTGTCATGACTGCGGTATGACATATTAGAGACCACAGGTAGAGGTTCCCTTATTAACGAGTTAGAAATGCTCGCATTCGGATGAGCAGTGCAATAGTTTATTGAATTTTTTTCTAATTCATCAATAGTAGATGGTTTACGTTCTTGCAAATAGTTGTGACACCTGCCAGTTCCACCCTTCTGTTTAAAAGTATTGCGTATGTTTAAAACGTAATCTGCAACCCTCTTCGTCAAAATGGAAACGACGCAATAATAAGGCTTTAATGGCGTCATAGTCACTGGCTATTGTTGGGTCAACATTCTGAACTGCACTTAATAGTTCCCTATCCAGCAATTCACTAAGTTTTAAAGCCCATGTATGTTTTGGTAAGTTATTTGTTGTGCATACCTGTTCAAAACGTGCTAGGTACGATGAAAGGTCGTCGAGGTTCAATTTGAAAGGTGGTAATTTAAAGTTATAATAAGGTTTGTTTTGGTTGGATGAAGATCCATTTTGAGCATTATCACTCTGACTCGTATTAGCACTTAGTGCCAGTAATTTGGCAGTTTCAAACTTAAGACGTTCCAATTCAATTTCTTGTTGCCTTTTAATTTCCTCACGTTTCATTTTATTCTCTTCTTCTTGTCTAAGTTCTTTTTCTCGTCTAAGTTCAGCCTTACGTTCTTCTTCTTCTTGTTTTGCGATCGCCAGTTGTTCTTCCGCATACTGACGGAGTTCCGGTCCTTTGTACCCAAAATCCTTACTATTTTTAATAAATTGATCCAGAGTAGCCATGTTAATTCCGTAATATGACTCCTCACTTAAATATTTAACTATATTTATGTGTAAAAAGAGATTAATACTTGTTGCGGTCATTTTTGATGGAGTTTCAAACATCGATCTATTGGTTGTAGGTTTTTCACCCTGGTCAAGGTTTAGTAACTATGTCTTGACTTTGCTGTGTCAGGTTGATTAGGGGTTATCTCCCTTGTTTGTTCATTCATTGTGTTTGACCTTTTGGGTCAAAGGTAATACAGTTCTGGGCTATATGCGATGCGCAGTGGAGAGCGCGAATTTAGACTTACGTCTTGTTGAGTTGTGAAGTCCTGGCTTCTGAGGACGTGTATGTCCATTGTAGTTTCGGGGAGGAAAATCTTCGAAGTGACTGCGTTGTCAGTTTTCCCCATTGATTCTCTGTGCGTCAGGAAGGACGACAGTGTTGTTATTATGTTCTGAGGATTCGTTGCAAGGTAACACCGACCTTTTTCATTAATATGCTTTCGGTGGCAGAATTTGTTAAAGAAGTACCTTCTGTGAGGACAGCTCACCGATCCTGTATGCAGAACGTATTCATTGTGCTCAAGATAGCTATGTAAGACTATTTGTCTTTCAACGAACAGAAGTCCAGTGACGAAGAGATATATATGTATATGCTGGTAGATTTATATAAACTTGATAGCAGAGTTTATGCAACCTGCTGATGAAGAGTACACAACTGACGTCATATTTAGGCCGGTGGAATGGCCACTATTCTACAGCATAAAAAGAAGTAACTGGCGTGTTATGCCAAGTTGAACGACGGCCCTAGTAATAGGATTACTTGAGTGAAGGGCTCGTCTTCTGTACGACGGAGTTATGAAGGTATCTGACGCGTTCAGTCAGAGATACCAAAAGCGGCATTATGAACAGTACATGAAAAGAACATAACACTATTGACATGCATACATATATGAATGTTCACCAGCCAGAATGACTGATATGTACCCAGCGATTTCCATTGACATGATGTACATGAACTTGTTTACATTGACTGTTCCTGTTGATGCTACTGTGTGTTTCCGTCAATAAATGTTTTGAAACGTGCCAGCAGTGTCCAAGCATCCTTGACTACTGCATGTGAGTGTATGGGTTGCATTACACAACATATGCGAGCCTAAACACATTCGCGCCTTCATTCGCACCCACACTCAGCTCATCATCTTACAAGTACCACACATCTAACAACATGATGTTTACTGTCTTGTGCAAGTGATCACCTCAAGAACGAAAAAAGACAGTTACAATTCTCAATATAATCAAATATAATATTCTTGTATTATTAGTTGTAAGTTTAACAACTATTTAATATTTTGTATTAATATAATATGTACCTACTAATATATATTATAAATAGTTATGCTATTTATTTATTTAAGATGCTGAATTTGTATCATGCATATAATATTATCCTACAATAAATATGAGTATTGTCCCTCTATAATTATATTATTCAATCAATTATATGTGCTAAGTCACCAATGTAGTATTATGTCCGTGTACTTTGTACTATATCACATATAGTTTCCCAATTCAACACCTATGCGTGGTGTGAATACCAAACAGTTATTTAATAAAATTATTTTAATTCAACATTTTTTTATTGCGAGTATAAAGTTATGACTTTATGCCTTAGGCATCATGTATAATGTGCCTCAATAATGAATTGGACTACTACTGTAATATGATGACATCACCTAAGTCATCATCTAATTTAATAAAAATTAATTAAAATAATTTACCATATCATTGAAATCAATTTATAGTACTATCATTATGTTATTAATATAAAAGATAAATACAAACAATACAATTTATTAACTAAACGTTTACAACACAGAAGTACAAGATACAATTGACAATTTCACAAAAATAAATGATTTTACAAAACTAAGCATAGAAATCGGAAGTACTGAAAGGTCAAGGATTGAACTGAATGTAGGTCAACATACGAAAAAAAAAATACGAATGCAAAAACTAATGACGTCATAGGACTCATCTGACGGTATTACAATACATATAAATGAACATAAAGATAGCAAGGTCAGGATTAACGAGATAGATTATAAACAATAGTACAAAACTCAATAAAATGAAACTGAATACAGTAGAATACACTAGTTATTCACAGAACTGGACACCTAACACGCAAGGTCAAATCATAGCAAATGCGAACAAACACGCCCATCGGCATAATCATCAATGGGGTTTTTCGCCAAATGCGATCATTTAACGGCCCTAAGGAACAATCAGAACTGCCCTTGACGTTCGAAACCGCCCACGAAAGTTAACTACGCGATATAAATACATATAGGAACATAAAAACATACAACGGTTAACAGATGCTTTTGAAAGGACGTGCCGGTGAATAACATGGACCGAACATTGTTCAAAGCACAAACAGGTACTTAGCTTTTAGACACGATAGGTTTTTTACAGTGCCCGTTTCACCAATGGGATAAGGAACTCGAATGAATATTTCATGAAAGTTGAAATTAGCTTCCATCGTTCGAAGACGTGTTTTGACAGAATTATTTGACAGTCGATGTATGGCGCTACCATTCAGCTGAGTTCGTTACATTGCTATGGTATGACGTCACCGGTGTACAAATAGAAAAATTGTCCATTTCGATTCTGCTTGGGGACTCCAAGATGCAGCAATAGTGAATGCAGTCAGCGACCCATAGCTGTACTGCTTGCATTAGGACCAGCGAACCAGAGCTGGTCAAGACCGCACTCCACCTCCACGTGGTGGTCCTGGAAACAGTCTGCAGCAGTGCAGTCTGGCTGAGCGAGTGCGGATCGCAATGGGAAGGCAAACCCGGTCCCTAAAAAATGCCGTGCTGAAGTCGGATGTGTCGACCGAAAGGTGCAGATATCACAGCTTAAGCGTAAACAGACACAACGCAACCACCGTCCTTTTCAGGGCGAACGAAGAAGAAGATTCTGCTTGATCTAGTGTGACTTAAAAGTCCACAGCCACAACAGGCCACCATTGTTGCGGGGGTTTGTTCGATTGTTTGGGTTTCTCATTCTATTATTATTAGTTGAATATGTATGCTTTTCTTATTCATCATCATCTCAGTTGAAGTCAATACAAATGGTTTTCGTTAATTAATGAGGGTCCAGGAACACATTGGTTCCGTACGAACCTGATTATCATTAGTATAAACTTCATATGAAGAAGAGTTCATCAGGTCAAACAGCAATCAATATCTCAAGTCGAAGCAACCAACCGTAATCGAAGTAATGTGGGTAAGTCCTTGATGGAGTCCAAACGTTTATTGACGAAACAACGGATGAAGACATCACAAGTATTATTCATTGATAGCATACATCTAAAATAGAATACATTTGAATCCATATCATAATCTCAGTCCGTGTCCAGTAAAATGAATTAACATAGACAGAACAGCATAGCTGTGTGTACGCGCGGTTGGGGATTCCAACGACCGACAATGAGCGTATGCGTCTGATAAATATAATATTAAGGACTGAAATAATCTTCCTTGAAGTAGGTTATCTACTAACCTATTATATTATTTGATTCATATAACTTGGACTGACCCTGAGTCCCTACTTCGAAGCACTTATATAAATATGTGGCAATACAATGCCTAACACTGGACGGATATAGGACGCGTCTTCACAGCTTGACGGTCAACGTAAAAAGGGTCTCGTATCTAAGTCACGATGCGTGACCTATCAACGCTAACACGTCATAAATCGATCGTGTATATAGCGTTCAATAGTCCGTGAATTCTTAACATCCAATTATATTAAACGCTGTGACCCTAGAAGTAGCACACTGCCAACTATAGCAGACGACTTCAATAAAATACCGTAACACGGGGGTAGCTCGTTTCCCAGAAATGTCTTCACTGTAGCAGTCTGGTGTCTTGGTGAGCGATTTCTCAAGTTAAATAGCTTGAGAAAATGGTCAGATTATATTCCATGCCTTCCCACACCTTCGTTTGTTATGAGCTATTAAAAAACTCCAATAATATTCAACAAGGCAGGTTATGGGATAATTTCAAAATATTCCGACATCGGATAGTTTTGAACGTAAGGCAGAGGTCAACTCTCCTATATGTAGTAATAAGATGTCCGATGCCCTTGTATAAAAACTTTCAAACACACCGGTAACAGCATATGTCCATGTGTTTAAGATGTAGCAATCTTACTTTTATCTAAAGTAATCTTGTCATCCATGTCTTATCGGTGATTAAGCCGATAGCGCTGGCTGATGTACGTGTTAATCTGCCGCGCCTACAGCCAACATATCTGGGCAGCGCCAAGCAAATGTGATTATTATCACCTACAGGGAGTGTCGAATGATTTGATAAAATCAAATATCCGCTACTTAGCAGAAAAATAACGAAGAAAGAAAAACAGAAAGAAAGAAAAGTGTGATAATTGAGGGCACTTAATAAAAATCTTGCCATCACAAGAACAGCTATGCTTTGGACCCCTGAAGGAAAACGAAAGAGAGGCCGACCAAAAACAACCTGGCGGAGGACTGTGGAGGCTGTGATGCAAAGAATGAACCAGAGTTGGGGCACTGTACGAAGGATGGCCACCGACAGAGCAAAGTGGAATCAATTTGTTGTTGCCCTACAAGACACCACTAAGCGTGATGGCCACGGACTGCTTTGACAGTCGGCGGCTAAGGATCAAAGAAGAAGAAGAAGAATAAAAATCAGTACCACAAATGTACCGATACTGCCGGAGATAAACAAAGATCGATAGGGGCCGCCCCGTTTTGACACAGTTATACACATAAAGGTATTCTAGCTAGGCACCGCTTTAAATAGTGCTTCGAAGACAGTGGTCATTTGCGCGATTCGCAGCATGTAACACCGGATATGTACCTAGGGCGATCCAGCCTAATTAATGACGTAATCACCGTGGTACCTAGCCGTCAGGGAGGATAGTGTGATTTGCTTCTGTAGCTAGGCGGGAGTGCCGTTCGGAAGGTCCTGGGTTCGATTCTCCGGTAAGCCACTCACTTCTGTTGTTTTTCTGTTGTCTAGTTTTCTGCTTCTTTATTTCTCACGAGCGCAAGAAACACGTGACCTTTATGTGTATAATATTTATTTATTTATTCTTTGTTGTGTGAGTGGAACGGCTGTTTCCAATGTGTGACGTAGTATTTTTTCACATTGGTGAGAGAATTTTAAATGGCAACTTAATATCATGCAGATTTGTGGTGACTGGTGGAACGAAAGAAGGCAATGTGGAATTATTAAGACAGAACAGCCAGAGTTTATAGTTAGTACCTATCACGTTTAATGATTGGACTGGTTATCACAGCTGGATGATACTTAAGCTGAAAATCTATGACGTTTAAAAATTTGGAATGAGAGATCGGAATGCATCTCATGTGAGCTTTGCCATCATAATGGTAGATTCTGTACGATATTACGAATGAGAGGCTGGAAAACGCCTCATTTGAGCTGTATCATCATAATGTTTGGAGCTGATCGTTGTTATGAATGAGAGATTGTAATTTGTTTCATGTGAGCTTCATAATCAAGATGGTTGAACTTGATCAAAGTTATGAATTCAGATTGGAATATGTCTATAGGAGCTTCATAATCATGAAGGGTTGGACCTGATCGATATTATGAATGAGAGATTGGAATTTGTCTCATATGAGCTGTATCATCATAATGGTTGGATCTGATCGTTGTTATGAATGAGAGATTGGAATATGTTTCATGTAAGCTTTATAATCAAGATGGCTGAACCTGATCAAAGTTATGAATTCAGATTGGAATATGTCTCAAATGAGCTTCATAATCATGAATGGTTGGATCTGATCGATATTATGAATGAGAGATCGGAATACGTCTCATGTGAGCTGTATCTTCATAATGGTTGGATCTGATCGTTGTTATGAATGAGAGATTGCAATATGTCTTATATAAGGTAAAAAAAAAGGATACCATTACATGCCCAGTGAGGCATATTGGGAATATGATGTTAGGCCCATCTTTTCTTAACCATCGGCACGCTTCAACTGGGGATCCAACCATTGACCACCTAGCGTTGAAAGCCAATGCACTAACCACTGTGCTTCCGCGGTTCCAATGTCTCATATAAGCTTTATCATTATGATTGGATCTTATCGATGTTATGAACAAGAGATTGGAATATATCTCACATGAGCTGTAAAATTATGATGCCGGACTTATGTTATGAACCTTCTTTGTAAAGACGGTGAGTAATTACAGATGGGTCTCTTAGAAAATGCATGAAGTTGCTATAAGCATTACTAACATTTCTTTGAATTGTATTACTGGACGTTGACGTCATTGATCAAGTCTTACTGTCACTGTGTGATGAAGTTTGAACATCAGTCGCCTAGAAGCAATCTTTTTAGATCAGTTTGAATACTTTACACGTTTCTTCAAAAGAAAATTATTCATTTATTCATAAGCAGCTGCGACAGATGGGGATACCGTCTGTTCAAGAAGCTAAAGATAGGAGCTGCTGGTGTATGTGGCTGTGGCACCGATAAAATGACTGCTGAACATCTACTTCAATGAATATAATGAGGAACGGATAAAGCTCATATGAGCATCACCAGTAACATTCCTGAAAAAGCTCTACGGAGATACCAACAGCCTCAGATACCAACAGCCTCAGATACCAACAGCCTCAGATACCAACAGCCTCAGATACCATCTAAAAGTGAACGAAGAAGAAGAAGAAGATCAGCAGTCGTGTCGACAGGCGTTGGCGATCTACATTTCTCTACACTTCCTACGGTCTAGGTGTCCGCGATTCGGCCTTGCTTTTAATTTGTTCTCGTGCCATGTATTCAATGTGTCGGAGTATTTCTTTCTCTTAATTAACAGCTTCCTTGTGTATGTGCTTTTTCGTTTAAATCAAGTGTTTACTGACTGATCTGAGTTCACGTTAACGAGATGACCAATCCATATTATAGTGTTATTCATGTATTTTTTTGTTCTCGTCTTCTTGGCTACTTTTCAAAGACATCCCATTTAACAAGTTGATCCCTGCTGTTGACAATGTTCGACCCTGGTGTTTTTTAACCTGATAATGTCTGCGTTTGACTCTTGTTAATTTTCATGCATGGCCCTGCTAATGTCTGCAGCTTACTCCACTGTCCGTGCATAGCTAGTAAGGAAATATAAAACACGTGAATAAAAAAAAAAAACAAGTTTTAGGTACCACTTTTGCTGTTGTTAACAATGAACTAGAAAGCAGAAAATAAATTGTCCTTCTATTCTGTTGCATAGAATAAAAGATGACCAGTTATCATTAATCAGTAATTCGTATTATCGTTCACAAATGTGTATTATTTTTGCATTTGGTTTGGTTAAGGACTATCTATATTACACACGGACAACTCCGATCTCCTCTCTTAGATTACTTAAGGAGGGTCCCAGCAGAGTGCGCAAACTCCGTATCACCGGCGAGAATCTCAATGTGTGTATATAGGAATCACACATTCTATAAATATTTTTGTGGTGGGGGGTTTCTGATTTTAAATTTTGCCAGGGTAGCTGCCTTATGGGCTACTCTTTACGATTTCCAACTGCCGTGGGATTTTTAACGTACGCACGGGACCTCATATTTTTTCGCCCTCATCCGAGAAGACTGGACATCCGATGTCACTACTCAGGAGACCAGAGGCAGCATGACATCGTTAGAAACGCTGGTGCGGAAAATCATTTCAATAAATTACATTCCCTCTAGTTGGAATCGAACCTGGTACCTTTAGAGTTCGAGGCGGACGCCATACCTCTTAGCCACTTATATGTTTTCTTATCTTGGCTATTACCGTGTTGCATTTGTTTCATGCTTTGCTATATTATCGTCTTATATGTTTTTCTCTTAGCTGTATTCTCATGTTAAATTTGATTCTGTCTTTGCTATATTCTCGTATTGTATTTGTTTCTCTCTTGGCCTTTTTCTCATGTTATATTTGTTATTGTTATGTCTGCGGCTGTTTTCCTTTCACATATTTTAATTTCGCTATAACAAACTGATATAGTTCTCATATACAACCTTGTTGTTATATAAAATATACAGCATCACGTCTTAAATGAGTCGTTCTCCATAGGACTCTATATCCCTGATCCGTTTAGGCGAGTAGAATACACGTAACTGGTATCGTACTAAATAAATAAGTCACTTAAAAAATGAGTAGTTAAATCTTTTAACAATAGAATATGTATTTACTATAGATTTCAAATTAGACATATGAATGCGAGTCACGGGCAATGACTACAACCCACAAAAGCCAGATCCGAACCTCAGAAATAAGGTATCTGGGGAAGGTGGTTGAAGAATAAGAAGACACATGGTCCGCAACCAGACAATACGTCATGGCCTAAAAACCCAGCCCCTACAGACACAAGTAGAACACAAGTAGAACAGTCCCAACAACGACGGTTTGGCCATGTTTGCAGAAGAGGAGAAGATCGGTTACAAAGACAAGTATAGGAAACAAAGAGCCAGGGATCCAGACCTCTAGGACGACCCAGAGTCCGCTGGAAGGACAATATTAGACAATCTCTGAAGGACCGAGGATTAGAATGGAATTAGGCCTGCAGGAAGACAGCCGATAGGATAGTATGGCACTCTCTCTTCCAAACCTCTACACCTCACGGTAGAAGAGGAACGATTAAGTAAGAAAGTAAATAATTTCATATTCAGTGTCACAACACGCCTGTTGTACAGCTCTGAAACGTGGATAACAAACGATTACAAAACGACTAATAAGAAGTTATAGACTTTCATGTATGGATGTGTGCGTACAAAAGCAGGATTGGAATTGTGTTGGAGTATCACCGGTGTATAAATTATTGAAAGAACCAGACATTACACACACGCTGAGAAAACTGATAGCAATACAAAGTTGTCCTTGTTATGGAATTCCTAAGATGAAATACATATTACAGCCTATTAGCTATGTACATATCACAACATACTTGCTATGAACATATTACAAAAGACTGACTGCTCACATATTACTACCTACCAGCTACTCAAATGCTAAACCTACAATGGAGTCATATACTGCGATGCACACACGCCTCACATACAACGACATACCAACGATTCACATACTACGATCTACCAACTACTTACATACCATGACCTACCTATTACTCACTTACTACGAAATACCAACTACTCATATACGACCACCTACTACTTATCCACATCCATACGACATACCAACTACACACATAGCTGTGACGGATTGGTCGCTCCACTTTTCGTATTTTCTTTCTCTCTCTCCCATTATCTATATATTTCTCATTTTTGGAGCACAGAAATACTTGCATAGTCACTTGTTTACACTTCTTCCTGTAATAATTCGTCATGTTTGTTTGCCTGTCCATCCTCGCTGAGAGTTGATACAGGTAAGACCAGATTGGCCGTCAGTCAATATCGTGTGGTGACACCCGGTGTTTGTGTTTGCACAGGGAGCGCCGGTCATATGACAGACACACATGAAGACGTCAGAAATGTTGTAATCGCTCCCGGACAGAATTGTTACGAAGACATTATTTGTGATAATGTAGGAAGTCGTGAATGTAACAGGAACGATAATCGACGGAAATAACAATTCCTTATATAGAGTGACTTTTAAAAAATCACGCAGAATTTCCCTATGAGGAAATTGTTGGGATAAACTCCATCATAACATGCATGATTGAATACAATTGGCTGGACATTTCTAGATGTTATAAACAACACTTATGATTGGAGACTGTTCAGATAGTTACAACAAAGTACGTGGGATGAAAGTTGCAATATAATCTGACACTTTCGCCGGTTTAAAGCACTGTGAAATTCACCTCGTCAAGACAAGAAGACAACCAGCTAGCCAGAGTAAGGAATAGGATCAGAATTCCATTTATCGGACCGGACCTTGTTTGAGCATCTTGTGGACTTATATCTTAGGAAAACTCTTACCTACATTAGCACGGAAAGCCGGAATCCTTTGAATCTGAACACAAAGTCAGAGTGGGAGCCTAGTGTAAGGTAATACCCCCAGACCGCGTGTAAGAGGCATCTTAAACAAGTTGCCGTAACTATTTCTCTGAACCAGGAATCAGTATTCCCAAGAGATTTTGGGGTGAGTTATTCAGGTTTAAATTCTATATTTTGCCTTTATTAACATGTGAAAATTGCTCGTGGATGTCCAAGTCATATGAGGCTGGCAACCTCAGCATTTAGAATGATGGTTTCATGAACCACCACTGCTAGAGCTTGTGACTGCTTTATGTGGGTTTCTAATAGAGAACCAAAAGCAGGGGTGGTCCCAAGATCCATATGGAGCAGGGAGTGGATGATTAGAGAACGGATGAACATACTTATTATATTATTTACAATTTCAACCAGTGAAAATGTAAAAATATTCAATATAAATGTAATGAATGTTTTCTGCTCACTGGGATTAATATTAATGCTCAGAGAGGGTAAAGTTCTGAGGTAGATGGGATGGTGTAATGAAAAAGGAAGGGGGCACATGACTGTGTGTCAGGAAACAAAAAACTCGGGAGGGTATTTGTTTCTCTTCTTTCATAATACTAGTCGGTAGTACCAGTTGAGGGTGCTATCTCTGGAATAAAGTGTGTGGTATAAGTGGCCTGCTGTCAACGCTAAACACCACCATCAGTCGGGTCTTGAAGACGCTGGACCAGCTTCGTGATTAATCCCTGATATTTCTTCGAACGTGTCCCAACCTCCAGACTTGACCAGTGACTGGAGTGAATCAGTCCATAACCTGCAAAGAACCAAACATCCACTGGAGCGAAAACCAACAAACTTACTGGCAGCTAAGCACAAAATTAAACGATGCCACGTGAACTTTCAGACAATTCCCTCAATATCCATAACATCACCCTGTGCTGATTACCTTTTTTTAAAAATAATTATTCATTTTACACCGTTAAATATAATTGATTATTAAATTTGTTGTTTGTATATATACAAATGTATAGTTGATTTAATCCCTTTGAGTGTACTGTACCCGTGTTGTTGTTGTTGTTTTGAAAAGGTGATGGGTGGAGAGTGGGCAATTAACAGCTGACCATTATTGCATCTTCTCGTTCTATCTTGGTCTACCCTGTTCAACCTGAAAATTGGTTATAATAGGGGTATTTGGTGTCATTTTATTTACTAATTTTGTATTAAATTTAAATAACTATTGTCATTTGCAGTTGCTGGTTTTAATTTGTATTAGTATTTGCCATTTTATTTTCAGTTTTGTACTGTATATAGATAACTATTGTCCTTGCACTTGGTTTTAATTTGTAATAGTATATGATCTTTTTGAGTTGGTGTTTTTTATTAAAAAAAACTCGTTGTCTTTCCTTTCCCTTAAATACACTTAAACCAAAGCTATTAAAATAAGATTTCACTGAATTAAATCAGTTGAGGGCTTGAACGAGCTAAATCATACAACATATCTCTTCACAAAAGTTGTCGGGCAGATAATAAGTTAACTGTGCTAAGACACATTCAGCATTGTTCTTGCCTTCTGAATATCTTGTGAACTACCTCAAGGTAGAAGCATCTTCATCCTTCTATTTGTATCTCTGCCAAGAGTAATCTTGTGCGAACGTAGATACCTTTGAAGACCCACATTAGATACTCAAGGTTTTGGCCATTGCTGGACCATCACTGCAGAGCAAAATGGAGGTAACCCGTGACAATAACACACCCTTTCAATTACTTAAATACTATGACCTAATAGCTACTCACATACTACGACCTACCAACTACTCATATTACTACGACCTACCAACTACTCACATACTACTACATACCAACTACTCACATAATACGACCTACCGACTACTCACATTACTACGACCTACCAACTACTCACATACTACGACCTACCAACTAATCATACACTACGACCTAGCAATTACACACATACTACGACCTACCAACTACTTACATTACTACGACCTATCAACTACTCACATACTACCCAACATACTAGATTCTCACATACTTCCACCCAACAGCTATACGCTTCCTAAACCTACCAATTACTCACATCCATACAACATACCAACTACTCACATACTACGACATACAAACGTCTCACATACTACGACCTACCAGCTACTCACATATTACTACCTACCAAATACTAACATACTACGACCTACCAAAAACTCACATACTACGACATACCAACTACTCACATACAACGATCTACCAGCTACTCACATTACTACGACCTACCAACTACTCACATACTATGATCTACCAGCTACTCACATTACTACGACCTACCAACTTCTCACATACTACGACCTACCAACTACTCACACATTACGAAATATCAACTGCTCACATACTGCCACCTATCAGCTACTCACATACTACGACATACCAACTACTTACATGCTACGAACTACCAACTATTCACATACTATGACTTACTAGCTACTCATATACTACGACATACCAACTACTCACCTACTTCAACCTTCCAAACTACTCACATAATACGACCTACCAACTACTCACATACTAATACATACCAACTAATCATGCACTGCGACCTACCAACTACTCACATACTGCGACCTACAAACTACTCACATTACTACGACCTACCAACTACTCACATACCACGACCTACCAACTACTCACATGCTACCCAACATACCAGCTACTCACATATTACCACCAAATAGCTACACGCTACCTAAAACCTACCAATTATTCACATCCATACAACATACCAACTACTCACACACTACGATATACCAACGTCTCACATACTACGACCTACCAGCTACTCACATATTACTACCTAGCAAATACTAACATACTACGGCCTACCAACAACTCACATACTACAACATACTTTTGCCGTCATTTTTGGCGGTTCCAGAAGATGTAAATCTATTTAATACTTTTGATAATCGAAGGTACAGAACTGTATGTTAACTCCCTGACACAGGTTGATTAGGGGTTACCTTCCCTGTGTTTATTCTTTCTTAAGACGGGATAGTAAACTGTTCTCAAATCTGTTCTGTCTACGCATGCGCTAGCTTTTAGCGCGAACCGAGAGGACTTCCGTCTGGAAGTGATGAGCTGGTTTCTGCCGGACGAAGATGTCCGTTGTTTCGTCTCTGCATTATCTGGGGAAAAGATAGTCTTGTGATATTAGTGATTTTCCCCAGAGTTATTCTGTTCGTCTAGAATGACGACAGGTGTTATTTGTGTATTTCTCGGAATTCTGTCCAAGGTAAAATAACTTAATTATTATGCAGTTTGCAGAACATTTTGTATGAACCTGTAAGTAGCGCTCACAGTTCTTGTGATCCACAGTCCATTAAGTGTGCTTGACGTAGCCAATTAGGTCTATTCGTTGAAGTACTTTACAGAAGCACAATGAAAGTATATTGATATGAAACCCGCAGGATGGCGGTGTGTTTCAGCATGGAAGATAATACATGCCTATGGAAAAAATGTACAGTTGTTTATCAACCATTATAAGGCCCGTCATTACGGCCTATAACTTTGAGCAGAAGAAGAGTGCCTGGCAGGTGAAGCCAGATGAAGTCTTGACTTTATTTACAAGTTCACAGACTTCTATATTAAGCAACTATATTTGTTAAAGGGACTACCTGACGCGTTCAGTCAGGGGCCCTGAGCTACAGTAGGAAAAAGAATATGTTGTCAAGCCAGCGTTATTAGCATCATACCTACGAGCTATACAAAACTGATGATGTTCGATGTTCCTATTTATTACCAGATATGAACAGTTGTTAAAGGACAGACCATTGTCGATAACGTCCTTACAGATGAGTGGTTCAAGCTTTATTATGCCAGATGTTTTGCCAGTCATTTCCAATATATATGATGTCCTTGATTCTCGTCCATTTGACTGTAACTGTTGATGTCACTGTGTCTCGTAAATAAATGGTTGAAAGTTCCAGCAGTTTCTACAATTACTGACTACTGCACGTGAGTGAGTGGGTGCCTTGTTTATCTATCAAAGAGCCTAAACGCATTCGTGTCTCTACACACCCACATCACTTGTCAACCACACAAACTTCGAGTACCTCACATACAAGAAATGTCTGATGTTCGGATGTCAACATGACACCCTATTAGCGCCTCAACGCCTGGTGAGCTATTCATGCATAACAAAGCAGTTTGGCCCAGGTCGGACTGACTACAACAGTACACAGAAAGGATATTGTTACGTTCCTACATAACATAACGTAAATCCCACCTTAACATTTGTGGTGGCCGTAAATATACGGTAACACATACCAACTTCTCACATACTACGACCTACCAGCTACTCACATATTACGAAATACCAACTACTCACATACTACCACCTACCAACTACTTACATACTACGACCTACTAACTACTTACATACTACGACCTACCAACTACTCATATACTACGACCTACCAACTACTGACACGCTACGACCTACCAACTAATCACATACTACGAACTACCAACTACTCACATACTAACCGTCATATCAGCTACTCAAATAGTACCATCTAACAGCTACTCGCTTTCTAAAATCTACCAACTACTCACGAACTACCAGCTATTCACATATTACGACCTAGCAGCTACTGGCATGTTACAAAGTACCACCTACTCACATACTAAAACGTACGAGCTTCTCAAATACTTCTACTTAAAAATTAGTAATATATACCACCAAACAGTAACTCACATACTACGACCTGCATTTAAAACGAAAGACTCGCTTGGTTGTCTAAAGAAACGCATTTTTTAAATTGGTACAACGCTGTTCACAATCTGTCGCAAGTATATATTGGTGTAACTACAATAGTAGTTGTCGCTGGGGATGGTCTATAGAATATAATCAAGAAGGTCTCCAGAAGTTGGCTCGTTAATAAAGAAAGACACCTATTCGAGATAAGAACAAGAAGAAGAGAATGCGAATGATCTTCACTATACAGTTGACATTAAAAAATCCGGCCATCGATAATCCGGTTCCTTCAGATTTCCGGCATGGATTTCGGAGCGCATTTTTTAATTTACCGCGTTGGCGCGCCACTGTTTTCTGGAGCTGTTTATGTTTTATGCAGCTGTTGGGTCTTGCTTGCACGTGTTAACAGGCATTCCTGCTCATTTTATCATTTATTTGCTGCTGTATAACCCCATTATGGATTCAGCAAATAAAAGAAATGGTGTAAAACGTAAACATTTAATTTTCTTTCTTTAAAGGACTGTACAGGTAGTCATTTTCTGTTAAATATATACAGCATACATAACCATAAAAAAATCCGGCATTTTCAACAATCCGGCACTCCTCAGGTCCGGAGGTTGCCGGATTTTTGAATATCAACTGTACAGTGTTTTCTAATAAATTCTGGAAAGTGTTCTATTTCCCCACAACTTTATCTTCTGTCCTTAGATCTCGATAAAGAAAGAGCCCCCAACCTCATCTAAATGTAGAATTTTACCTATATGTCAATATTTAACACCGACAGCACGAGTGATATGTTAACGAACTAGATAATGATCAAAACGATTATTGGATTTACTAGTTTTTTTGTGTTTTTTTTACATACGCCCGCTATTACTCGAGGCGAGAATCTCCGGTTAGTATATCTAACCTGAGACTGATCTTCGCTAGGGCTCGAATTAATCCAGTCCAAGTCCCAGTCGACGACACTCATTCAAACGTGCTCTCCCGGGCTTGAACCTTGATCACCCGATCGGCAGCACAGTGTGGTAACCATTACACCAGCGCGGTTCCCGGATTTACTAGTAATAACCCGTCAACATTGACAGGTGGTTATTAATTAAAGTGTGTTGTTTCTGTTACATGCATTATAGACTGTGGTCATTTAATTGCAGGCGACCGGCATTAGATATTTGTAGTGAAAATTATATGGATGTATTAAATATGAAGACATGGAGTAACCTTACCTAAATGACACGTGGGGCAGTGATAATGACCTAATGGACCGTAAATTGACTAAATAACTAACATTTCTTTTATGACAACATGTCTCGTAATTAAATCTTGCCCTGGTCGACTTACTGTCTCTGAGAAGCCATGGTCAACTTACTGCCTCTGAGAACGTTTGAAGTTTGACGAAACTCCAGTTCATGTACTGTTTATCAATCGTGTTGTTGGCTTCTTTCCATAATCAAACTGTTCATGCACACCTTCATTTGCGAACTTTTTCTATTTTCGGGAGAGTAGGTATAAGGGGAAATAATACAATTATTGTCTAACTTTCAACAACAGTTGCACCCCCTTAGCTGTGGTTGAAAGTTAATGTACTCTCTCAAAAATAGAAAACAGTGCGCAAATGTCAGTGTGCAAAATGTGACTGACCGACCGACCGACCTAAGTACTTACGGCGCGAATTATGGTATTGAATTAATTAAATATATACACATATAGGGTTAGTAGAAAATAAAACGTGAGGATGGTTAAAAACAATTCACACACACATCTGAGATATAAATAATGTAGTTAGTTAAAAAGGAGAATGAACCTATGTGAATAGTGAAATGATAATCATTCATTCATAACCCTCCACTCCCTAAGGAGCACAGGCCTTCAACAAACACATGCTAAGTCCTCATGTCACGTGCCATCATCTCAAGTTCTTTCAACGTTCTCCTTATCATTTTCATCTCTGTTTCCAGCTGTCCTCTCCATGTGCCTCCCGGTCCACCTCTGCCTCTCTTGCCCTGGGGGTTCCAGAACAAGGACTGCCCTGCAATGCCATCAATAGGCTTCCTCAGTGTGCGTCCTATCCATCGCCATCGTCCCCCTCTCATCTCCTGCTCCACCGGCACCCGTCCAGCTCCCGTCACCAGCTCCACGTTGGCAACCCCGTCACACCACCCCAATCCCTCCATTCTACGCAAGCACCCATCCATGAAAGTCTGCAGCTTTTCGGCTGCCGTCCCTGCCGCTCTCCATGTCCCAGAGCTATACAATAGGACTGACTCCACATTTGAGCCGAAGACCCCCACTTTCGTGCCGGATCGGACCTCTCTTGATCTCCATGTATTTCCCAATGCAATGAAAGCTCCTCTTGCTTTTTGTATTTTTATTTTGATATCACTGTCTGTCTCTCCAACTTTGTCTATATTGCTGCCAAGATATGTGTACGATTCTACATCTTGTATTGGTGCTTCTTCAAGTTCAACCCTGTTTTCATTACCTGCATTTATTCTCATTATCTTTGTCTTTTCCCTGTGTATTTTCAGATCCAATTACTGCGACCTCTCATCGAGTGTTTTCAATTTGTCCTGCATCTGATTACGGTTATGGGACAGAAGAGCCAAGTCATCAGCAAAATCCAGATCATCCAACTGCTTAGTCCGAGTCCACTGGATTCCATTTCTGTTGTGTGTTGTTGATGCTCTCATTACCCAGTCTATATAGAGGAGCAGATGTGGCATCAGATCACCACCTTCTGATAGCCAAAGTAACAATAAAACTCAAGAGATATGCAACAATGCAAAATTATAGACAACAATTTAATGTAGGACATCTAAGAAATCAAGAAACAAGAGACAAATTTACGGTCAAAATATCCAACAAATTCCAAGTTCTCCAACAGCTGGGAGATGTAGAGAATACAGAAGACTATTGGCAGCAAATCAAAACGGTATGGAATGAGACATGTGAAGAAATACTGGGGAAAAGGGAACGACAACAAAAAGCATGGATAACAACAGAAACCATCAATACGATAAAAGACAGAAAAAACACAAGCAAAACCAGAAGTTCCAAAGCCAAGGCTCAAGAAATGTACACAGAAGCAAACAAAGAAGTTAAAAGAAGTATCAAAAGAGACAAGAGGAAGTACAAGTTCTCCTCGTATATTGAGGAGTTGGCAAGAGAGGCAGAAGATGCTGCAGCCAAAGGAAATATGAGAGAACTGTATAACAGCACAAAGAAGCTAACAGGGAAATACAAGCAAACAAGTTGCCTCATAAAAGACAAGAATGGAAAACTGCTCAGCAATATACAAGAGCAAAGGAAGAGGTGGACAGAATATTTTGAGGACCTTCTCAATAGACCAGCTCCACAACACCCCCCGGACATCCAGCCAGCAGAAGAAGAGCTACAAATTAACGGTGAAAGACCAACGAAGGAAGAAATAAAGAAAGCCATAAAGCTTCTAAGAGATGGAAAAGCGTCTGGACCTGATGGCATTCCAGCAGAGGCCATCAAAGCAGATGTCGACACGGCTACAGAGATGTTATATAAATTACTTGGTAACGTCTGGGAAAAAGAAGAGATACCAGCAGAATGGAAGGAAGGATATCTGGTTAAGTTGCCTGAGAAATGAAATTTACAAGAGTGCACAAACTGTAGAGGAATAATGTTACTATCAGTGCCAGGAAAAGTATTAAATAGGATTATCCGTGAGAGATTAAAAGAGTCCATAGACAAGAAACTGAGAGATGAACAAGCAGGTTTTCGACAAAACAGATCCTGTACAGACCAGATAGCTACTTTGAGAATAATAGTTGAACAAAGTCTGGAATGGAATTCACCATTGTACATCGGATTTGTGGACTACGAAAAGGCATTTGACAGTGTAGACAGAGAATCACTTTGGAAATTAATGAGGCATTATGGAGTTCCCCTGAAGATCATTAATTTAATAAAGAAAACACATGAAGACATGACATGCAGAGTTCTTCACGAAGGACAGCTTACAGAACCATTTGGGATAAGAACAGGAGTGCGACAGGGATGCCTCTTGTCTCCATTTCTTTTCTTATTAGCAATAGACTGGGGGAAATGATAATGTTATATATTAAATGTTACCACACTGATGTCCAATCTACACTGTCTTTGTGTCTCTCAATGCTCTTCCACTGTATGATTATACACAGGTATGCATAGACTGTCCAATATAGGTGTATTGTATGTTGTGTGGGTTATCAATGATGAAAACCTTTGTAGTAATGAGAATTTGGACGATATCTTTCAATGTACGGAAATCTATTTAGCGTTGACAAACCGTTCACAGTTGTCTCAGGAAAATGTCTGCTGTCTGATCTCGGAAAGGCACTTTTAAACTGGAGCTCTTCACTAAATGATCTTCTGGTGGCAAGTGAGTTTCGTGCAATGAAGCTGGTATGAGTGAATTTATTTCGTGCAATATGCGATGAAAGTAGATAACTTCACTTCATGTACTTACGTAGTGAGTAGCTGAACTTGTTGATGTGAGCTTGATATCTCTGCGAATCAATTTGCGACTAAGTGATCTCGGTAAGTAGACTGATCAACCTGTGAGCATGTACTCTTGATGCATGGAATACGCTTTTGAGTGTTGAACTTGATATAAATATGAGAATCAACTTGCGCGGTAGCGCAGTGGTTAATGCAATGGCTTCCTAGCTCAGTGGTCCATGGTTCGATCCCCAGTTGAGGTGGGATTTTTTAGGCCGTAAACGGCTCTGAGGTCAACCCAGTCTCAAGAATTGGGTACCAGAGCAACTCTGGGAAGGTTAATGCGGCCAGTGTGATGATGCCCACATCACCCCTAGTGTGCCGATGTTAAAGAAAATATGGGCATAACACCATATTCCCAATATGCTTTAGTGGACGTGTAACGGCGGGATCTCCAACTTGTGCGTGCCTAAGCTTGACTCAGGCGGTAAGATTTCTAGTGCGTTGAACTTGCTATATGTATATGCGAATCAACTTGTAAGCACTTGATAACAGGTGAATAAAATGCTGCGCCAACAACGTTTACACATTCGGGCGAGACTTCCTTGTAACTTAGGAAGTGTAGGATGTCCTATCTTGTTAATTCTGCTATCCAGACATACGCTTTGCTAGCTTCTTTCCGGTTAGACGCCAAACGCGTAATGTGCAGACTCCAACTTCTGCTAGAATGAAGACACACAAAGTGGCTTCATAAGTTTCAGTTCTAATATCAATGGATGACATTCTTTTATCTTATTCCTCACTAATGATCATCCTATTTTTAATTCTCAGGTAATGATGCACACTAGGCGCACATGATAACTGTTAAATATATTGCGCATGAAAGTGTATGCTCAAGTAAATCTGTAATGATGATCTAACAATCTACATGAAGGTGAAGTATATAGCCCTGAATTACTTCATATTATCTTAGAGAAAAAATCTTTGATTTGATTAATCATTTACGAATAGAAGTAATAGAAAAAGTCTTTCGCACTTTTAACTATGAGGCTAAGTGCAAAAATAAATCTTAATTAATGAGGACAAAAAATAATTTATAAATTTTAAAAGATTTACTAATCTCATTTTCCCTTAGCAAATTCCTTAATAACACTATAACATTAAACTTCACAGACATGAATCAAGTATCCAAACAGGATTGAAATATTAGTACAAGCTGTACATAGGCTATGCGGTAAGGAACATCTTATGCGCCGCGATGTTTAAAACTCAGTACTGCCGTTCTGGCGAACATCTCGTTATATTTCTGGTTGCTCAATGTGTCAGATGTCGTCGCATGTTGGTCCGACTCTGCCCTCCAATCCAGTAACTAGGTATCCATCTTGCATTATGATGCTGTGATGTACGCAATCCACGTCAATCGCTAAAGTGGGTGGGCTCTCGTAACCAACTTTTCAATGCCGTGCTACGGGTTCGTCTGCTTAACTAACAGAGGTTTTGGATTGGCCGACCCAACGCAGAAATCACCCGGCCCCCTCTGTTCCAAAGCATTCTATCCGTTGTTGCCGCTTCGCGTGAAGTGCGTGCTATCCTTCGTCTTATTGTCGGGAGGCAGTTTCTTTAATCTCCTTGGTCTATTATCTCGCTAGGTAATCAGTATTTCGGCTCTCACAGTTCACCATCTGGCAGCAATCATTCCTGTGCGCGTCTCAAGTCCTTTGTCGCGACGTGCTATTGTGTCGTAAGGTGGTGACTGTCGTGGTGTTTAAACAACGGATTAGGTATGAAAAGATTTCTCTCTATTGCCAAGCCGGGCGTCTCCCAAAGTAAACAATATTCGTCTAATGTAACGTGTGTGCTTACCAAGATTCTAACGAGGCCATGTGGGATCCGAAAGATTGCGCAAGGGGTGAAATAAATCAAAGGCGTGTTAGGTTACACTTAAGTACAAGCCGCGATTTAGACAGATTACTTTAACAATGATGAAAGAGCAAAATGATAGAGAAAATAAAATACGAAAGGTTGTTGGACAAGGCAAAAAATGGCAATCATGAAAAGACTTGCTGGAACAATTTGGGGTTCAGATGAGAGAGTGCTGAAGACGTTATACACAGGGCGAGGCCAGTCTTAGAATATGGCATTGCAGCATGAGCACCAGCATGAGTCAAACCAATAAAATCAGCAGACTCCAAAATCAAGCAATGAGAATTATAACGGGCGACATGAAGACAACATCTACAAACGAACTCGAAAAGGTTACATGTCTCCAGCCAATGGATGATAGAAGCTGGGCTCAGCAACAAGCTGAAAAATTAAAGAGAGTAACAGACCATCCAATGTTCCACATAATGAGTGCTCTTAAAAGGCAAAGACTCAAACGAAGCAACTTTGTAGAATCAACTGAACCAGAGATGAGAGCAGTTTCCATAAATGCAATATCAACTATTAAACCCATCTACACTGCACATAAGCGTCCAGTTTGGAAACAACATCGTTTCCCTGAAATGACAGAAAACATTCCTGGAATTGAAAGAAAAAAAGAGCCACACTGCAACATATAGAAAATCCATAGCGACAAAATGCATAGAGAAACATTACCCACGCAACACCTGGACCCATGCATACACAGATGGATCAGCTACAAATGCAACAGAAAATGAAGGTGGATGTGTCTTTCTGACCTTAATCATTGGTGCACAAAATAAGCTGTCAGTGGAAACAAGACAGTTCTCAATTAACTTCAGAGCAGAGGCAGAGGCCTTGATAATTGCAGCAGAGGTTATATTGACAGAGGAAAGCACAGATAGACAAGTTGCTTTCTTCACCGATGCACAGTCAGTAATTGCAGCGTTGAATAGCCAAAATAATACAGACCTGGATGACCTCAATATAGTGCTCCACAAACTATGTCAACTATTCAAAAGTGTTGTGATCCAATGGATCCCATTTCATTGTGACATCAATGGCAATGAAGAAGCTGACATATTGACAACGGAAGGTGTAAATCTACCTCAGCCTGATGCAAGCATAACTTTCGAGGAGGCAAAGAATTTTCTCAGAATCAGATACAGAAACAGATGGGATGTAGAGCATCCAGGTCATACACACAATGATGTATACTACCAGCTCAACAGCAGAGAACAAGTGGCAATCTTCGGACTCCGCCCTGGCCACAACAGATTGAGCTACCATCTATTCAACAAGCTAAAGATAGGAACTACCGATCACACTGTGTTACACTACACCATATTGAAATACAAGAATTATAAAACAGTAAATCAAATTAAACCAGTAAAACGTTGTCACAATTTTCCGATGCTTCAGCTGCGAATTATAATATTAATATAAGTCGTTTACGAGGGAGTTGTTAACTCACGTGGACAAAAGTAGACTATGAGGATGGAGTTTACAAAATCCATTTTGTTCCGACATCATCTTTGAAAAAAAAAAATGCGATCATCAATAGTATTTCTTGTGTGACGTCATATTTCTTTAAACCCACTCTCCCTCTCGTCACACTTCGTCAGAAAATTTTGGACTCTTCCCCCCCCCCCCCTCCTCACTGCGTGACGCCATATGCGGACGACCTCCAACGCTTAAATGATCTTAAACAAAACATTTGTCGTGAGACATTCTAAATACACATATATAAATTAAAAGGTAAATGTAAAGCCTAACACATAAATTCAATAAAAGGAAAGAGAAATGGTAAAAGTACAGTGCTGTCACAATGGCGTACAAAAATCCCTCCTTTTTCTACTTCGTCTGCAAATTGTAACGTTTCACGTTGATAGTAAAAGCCTACTGCATCACTACACGCTTTCTACAATAAAACGTGTACTGCATTTCTAAGAAAACCTTGAGCTAGGCACCCTGCGTAATGACCTAAATTAATACTTCCATTAATTTCATTTTATACACGGCGTGATGAAAAGACAGATGAACTTAGGATAGAAAGAAGGGAGGGCTGAAAGCAGGAACGCATGCAACCCTAACACGCGTCTCGCGATATAAATTAATGCCACCCTCCCCAAGCGAAAGGCCAGAAGCAATACTTTTTTCCAGATGGACAGTGATAAAAAACACTACCCATACGAGAGTTAGGTTTAAAAACCTGAAAAATGCTTATTGGGAAACATGACATTATACTGGTTTACGTTTGAAAGCCTGACAGTACCCAGACACCACATCGTATCGAAGTGAACAGGAGGTAGAAGAAAATGCACATTTTGAACGCAGCCACCTAGCTCCCTTAAATTTATATAATTGGGTTCCTTAGGACTTGCTGACAAAGAATATGTTAAACGTTACGCAAATAGTATAGGAATTAACAAATTATAGCCAAAATAAAATGGTGGTGCTGTCAGACAACACCAAAATCAGAATTGCGCAGTGGCAGGTTTTGAAACCACCATTTTACGGGAAATGGGCCACCATGTAAAATCCTATTTGATTGGATAGAAGAAAATGTAAGGCTAAACACGATTAGTCGGGCTACAAATACTATTTTTTGGTGTTAGGGGAGACGGAAGGAAGGGTACTTTTTTCAAACGCTTGTGTAAACATGGCTCGATTGGTTAAACCCGCCAATATAGTCAATTAGGAGCGTCAGGTCAGTGCCACATTTTAAAATAAACTTACTAAGAAACAGTGCGTTGAGAGCCAGATCATATTTTGCTAAATAAAAGGCTGGGACAGAGGCAGATCGGAATTTGTGCCATTATTCATCGCCAGTCAACGTATCTGTGTATTATTTCCATGAATTGTGGTAAGCTTGAAATATTTGATATCTTTTTAATGAAAATTGAATGTAAATTGATAATTTATGTCTGTATATGTGTGTGGTTCAGTAGCCAACATGAGGCAAAGCCTAAATATTGCTCCAACCTGAACAGGACGTGTCGGAGAAAAGTAAAACTGCATGGAATTGCCAAACAGTACACTGACACCTATCTTATTGACTAGAAGGAAATAATGCTGGAATTGCAGAGGCGTAGTAACCATTTAGGAGGAGAATACTGGTGTAAATTGTTTCAGATGAAGATAGCAGTTGGCCTACCGCTCTGAACTCAGTGTTTGTTCTGTATTGTGTCCAGTGTAGAAATAGATTATAAATTAGATCTGAAGTAGGAGGTACAACCTTCTTGTTTCAGGGACTGTGGTCCTAGTTATTGAAGCAGCACCTGGTCTGAGTTTTGCTGAATCCAGAGGCTGACAGCATACTCCTTGGTCCAGATAGCGACCAGTGAGGTGTCTCCAGAACACAGGAAGCAATCGAGCAGAGGAGTCTTTTCCTGCCGCCATCACGAAAGATAAGCTTCTGTGGCCAGAGTAGCTCAACATTATGTGCCCCCTCAAAAATTGACATTTTGTTAACCACAGAGGGACCCTTAATTGGTTCAAATGACAGGAACTGTGATAGTTTCGCAATACTATTTCCCCGATAATCAAACACTTGAAGTCATGATGAAAAACAACAACCAAGCTTGAACAAAACCAGTATTACCTCATATTACTACTGCACAAATTACACACATAGAATAATAATAATAAACTATGTCAATACAAAGTTCATATATATAAACTGTGTAAATAATACTTGTAATTACATTTGATTGTGATTCCTGGTTCACTGTGTAGTTGAATCAGGATATCCATTATTGACAAGAATTAATACAGATATTTTTAAACGTAATCACTTGACTCATTTAAGATAGTCTTATAGAGTGTTATATGTGTGTGAGTGTCACAGTGTTGTAAAGTGTTGTGGAATAAATTAAATTGTTTATCTGTCTGTTGTTGTTGTGACTTACACTTCATCATTTTCATAACCCTAGACATTTAACGTAGTCATCACAATATTCCAGAATAATTCTGACTGAGGTATAATATGTGGTAGCAAGTAAGGTCATCTGTAATACACCACACTTATTAGATACAGATACCTTCACAGCTGATCTCAGTCAGTACACTAAGTCCCCTATAAATATTTATAACATCCCCTTTTACCACAACGTGTTAAAAATAGCGTAAGATATATAATATTTACTACGCAAAGTGTACGTAATCTATGCGCTTTACAATTGTACATGTGTTACCGACACGATCTTTAATGAAACTCACTGCAGCAACACACAATGTAGAGTTGATGGCGACGAGGGAACGGTAACAAAGGGGGAAAAAACGTGGCAATACGTTTTACATGATGAGTTTGCCAGCCCCATTGATAAGGACGGCATATAGGGGTACTGATAAGGCTGAGCTGGTTTAGAGCTGGTTCTGTATTTTGTTTAATCGCGAATGCGTGCTTCGTTCGTTTATCATCTTGGAGTAAGGGTCAACGTTATATTCATTCATCATTTGTTGAATGTCCAAGAATACATTCGTTCCTTTCGGAGCTCATCATTATATATATATATATATTTTTTTTCTTATCAGAAGAGTTCTTCATTTGCATAATCATCAACATTGGCAAATGCAACAAATAGTTGTAACGTATCGATGTGATTAAGTCCTCAATTCAGAGTCCCCGAATTTATTTACAGTTCACACACGAGACATTTACGTAGGTATACATTCACATATAGTTCATTATAAATTACGTGCATAAATATTCATGTCCGTCCGTGTCATTATTGCATTCATGTCGACAGACCATCATGGCTTTATACATGCGCTGCTGGGTTCCATACAGCCAGAAATGAGCGCATGATGTCTTGACAATATAATCAAATTATTTATGAAAGATCCTTCCTTCACACAGGTTACTCGCAAACCTTTATGAATTCATTTATATATATCCTTATCTGTACTGACCCTGAGTCCTTAGATTAGTTTACTGCAATATGGCTATTAACAAGCCCAATAGTGGAAGGAGGTAAAAACAAAACTTCACGGCTCGACGGACAATGTTACAAGGGTCCCGTAACCAAGACACGAAGCGTGACCTTGTCGACCGCATACACGTCATAATTTGACCGTGTATTTCGCGTTCATTAATCCGTGAAGTATAAAATCTATTTATATTAATTCTATTGACCCAAAAGATGCGCACTGCCAATTCTAGCAGACGATATCAATAAAACTACCGTAACACCCATACAGAAACTCACATAAGGCGCCTGTTCATTCCCAGGGCCCATCTTTCACACCGAAGGTCGACCGCAATTAATCCCCATCGTCTTCTGTCTCTTGTGTATGTGCCCGCGTCAGTTACTTGTGCGCAGGTAAATATATTGACGAGAGCTGATCCTTTAATACGTTTCTGTTCAAGTGTTTACAGGCCTTCCGCCTGAGATGGAGATTCTTGACTGAAGTTTATTTTTCTTCCCAAGTTCATTCTTACCCTTTTAGGTTTAGTTATAAGCAATATCGTATAATGGTTTTAAAATGTTCCAACTGTACGTTCCAAATAAAACACAGCAATGTAGAAAATTCAATCAGAGTTTATTTTTACTTCATTAGACAAGCACTGCAAATTTCACAATGATTTGATCGTTTTCTACGCTCAACAAAATAGTGAGTATATCCACAAGGAAATTATATATCCACAAGGAAAAAAATATATCCAACAGAATAATATAAAAACTTGTCAACTTAAAAAGAAACTTGTCTTGATAATCTCAAAGACGAAGTTCACTTAAACACTATAAAACTGCCTAACAAAAAAAAATCCTTCTAAATCTAAAAACTATAAACTATGCCCTATCGCCCACATCTCTCCTTTTATATGCAGATCCTTCCTTTTCCCGCCATTTTTCACACGACTCCGTCTTTTTTCCACACGTTACAATTTTCTACACACGTCTCTCTGTTTTCAACATTTTTGCACACGTCTTTCTGTTTTTCGACTTTTGGGACATCTCTCTTTTCCACAACAATGGAAAAAACCAAAATAGCAACTCTCACTTCACAAAATTTTCCACTCAAAACACGCATTCAATATTATTTTCTGGGACTGCACTATCTTTGCCTCTCACCGTCGTGACTCCTAACTGAACCTAAAATTATACTACATTTTGTGGAAAAACGCCTTATCTGCTTAACGTCTGTCATTCTTATTCTATGTAGAGTTATAACTCGGATAAATGCTAGTGTATGCCAAGCGGTCACACAAGTCCAGGGGCCACAAAAATGTATCCCATGTGGAGACATTTTCGTCCTATCAACTGAAAATATCAACTCCCTAACATACATACTGGAGCAAAATATGAAATGGGGGCATATACTTATAAGCCAATTGGCAATGGACAATTGTTGAGAAAAATAATGGACAATGGTTTGAGAAAAAACTTTTGTTACTTGTACAAGTCATTGCATGGGGGCCTACGCATGTGAGCCAAATGAGAAAAACAATTTACAAGGTCTCAGTATACATGTGTGCAAAAAAAAAAACAAACAAAAATTGTGTGATCGTAAATGCAAATAGATTTATAATGGGTAAAACGGGGGACACCAACAAGTTGATTATACACTATATCATTAAACAGTATGGGATATGGATAGCAACAATGTAAATGATATACATGTATTAATACAATACTTATGTAATCTTTACTTAAAAGCTAGTAGTAATACATAAAAACGTGGAGTTATGATATTAAATATACATAAATAATATATGACAAAAGAACTTCTCTCAATCAATACATATACGGTTTGGTCATGCCAAACAAAACTCGACTTATAATCAATACTCAGGACAGTAAATGTATCCTAACTTAATATATACATCTGAATCGTAACTGACCAGAACTACGAGGGACGGTCAAAAAGTAATGCCTCGTAATTTTTAATTTCATTCAATAGGCAAGAAAACAGATAAAATTCCCATTGAAATGTAGCCCCAAGTCTGAACTTCAAAAATTTATTTCTCAATGTAGTCTCCGTTATTTGTTACAGTTTTTGTCCATCTTCGCACAAGGGCATGTATCCCCACACGGTAAAAATTTGTGTCCTTTTTCCTAAACCACTGGCGTACGGCGCGTTTAAGGGTCTCGGTGTCCTCAAAGTGATGTCCGCGAAGATCTTCTTTCAGTGGTCCAAACAGATGGAAGTCAGAAGGTGCAAGATCGGGACTGTAAGGGGGATGTGGTAATAATGTCCAGCCAAATTCTGCAATCACATCAATGGTGCGTTTAGCGGTGTGTGGCGTGGCATTATCGTGCAACAGTAGTGCATTTCTCTGATCTTTTAATGGGTAAAGTCGCCGAAGACGACCTCTAAGCTTCTTCAAAGTTTCAATGTAACGGTCTGCATTCACCGTGTTTCCCTGTTCCAAGAAGTCGAGAAGAACCACACCCTTCTCATCCCAAAACACGGAGGCCAAAACTTTCCCTACAGATGGTGAACTTTTGAACTTCTTTCTTGTCGGCGATGTTGTGTGATGCCATTCCATTGACTGCCTCTTGGATTCTGGTTAAAAAAAAATGAACCTAAGTCTCATCACCTGTCACAATATTCGATAAAAACTCTTCTCCTTCAGTTTCGTAACGGTGCAGGAGGTTGATGGCTATGGTTTTCCTTGTTTCTTTATGTCTGTCTGTCAACATTCTGGGTACCCACCGTGCTCGAACTTTTGAATAACCCAGGTCTTTAATGATGTTCTGGACACTGCCTTTACTAATGGACAACATGGAAGAAAGTTCATCCAGTGTTACCCGGCGGTCACCACGAATGATGCCATCAACTCGATGAATGTTGTGTGGAGTCACTGCGGTAGACGGACGGCCAGTCCGCATTGCGTCAGCCATTGAGGATTGACCTACTTCAGCTTCAACACAACGATGTACCCAACGTCGGACAGTGCTAACATCCACTGTTGAATCTCCATAAACATTCTTCAAACGTTCGTGGATGCGAATTGGGGTCTCGCCTTCAGCATTGAGGAATTCTATGACATAACGTTGTTTTAACTGAACGTCTTTGGCAGCCATTTTTAAACTGTTACAGTGGCACCACCTGTTACTGAAACAGGTTGATAATGCTATACATTGCAGAAGAGTGTTTGCGGAATCCCGCTAAATTTACAAATTGTACACAGATGCAGTATTTACATACATAAAGTATAGGAGGCATTACTTTTTGACCTTCCCTCGTATTTACGTTTGACCATGACCTCCGCGATTGTCAACGAGAGTGGTGAATGGTCACGCTGTCTGGATGTTTGAACTCTCATTGACGGCACAGTGTGGCGTCCACTAAGGGAGAAAGGGGGGGGGGGGGGTATAGCACAATCAAATAGCTGGGGGTTGCTGGATGAATGAACGTGAGGCGTGGGAGAAAAAGAAAAAAAGAAGAAGAAAAACTCGCATGGGGAAATTCACAGTTAGTGTGTTGGGGGTGGGGGAGAGGAGTAGAGAAAGTAGTTCCGGTTTGGATGGATGAATTGAGAGGTTGCCATACCACGAAAGTAGAGGAGTGAAATTGAATAGAAAATATTCTCAGCGGTAAATACATCTTTAGAACGGAAACAGAGGTGTTGTTGAGTACACAACGTCAGGACAGGGTGTGCGTAGGGAAGAAGGAGAAGAACCAGAGGTGTGGGTTAACATTTTAAATTCGCATTAGAGCATGAATAAATTTCAGTGTACGAGTACAACATCTGTGTGTCTCGACCGCAGTACTTAGGTAAACAAACATGATACATGGTACATAGTTACTTATGCGATTGTTGCGTAGCAAATATGTTGTTGCGTGGTATTTACGTTGTTGGATAAATGTTCCGTGGATTATTATTTGCCACACAAAGGTTGAGGGTGTCATATTTCTTCTACTTGCCAAAGGTAAGGTAATGCTGGCACTTGAAGCGTGGTGTATCACCCTCAGACACCAGGGATGATAAAGGCGTAGTAATATGGTGTCTTTAGTCTGGTTTGTATGAATGATGTGAGTGTGGAGTTCAACAGCTACAGTTTCAAACAGGGACGTCACAACGACTTATAACGTAAAAAGTCAAGGAATCTTTAAACAGCAAGTGACGTTTTCATAATGTATTGTGGACGCCACAATGACGAGGTGCATAGACATTAATATGCAGATACATTACGTGTACGGTAGAACAGTCATCATTACATTGACATAGTCAGCACAACACTGGATAGCAGACAGCATCATAATAATGATGAATCATATGAATATCAGTACATCATAACCAGCTGTACATGTAGTCAGGGGAAACCTCCATCCCTTTCCATAATAGCCGGAAGATATCCGTAGGAGATCAAATCCACTCTCCTTTATCTGACCTCAGCAAGACAAGCATATCTTCTGAAGTACCTAACAATGTCCTCAAAGTTCCTTTAGTCAACAAAGGTATCAAACCTAGATCGAGCAGCAGAGTTCAAGAAGTAAATAGTCCTTAGGACATGCATCAGCCCGATGCATAACAATGTACGTGATTCGTGAGCTGAGAAACTTCTCATAACGTAGACTCTTCAATAAGCAGGCTACAAACAATGTCAATCTCGAAAGATGGCGATAATGTTATTCAAAATGTCATTACCTTTTCTTCAGGAAATAAACCACATAACTCACACGCCTCCAGGCGCTTCGAATCACAAGAGAGATATCATCTCAAAGGAACAAACAATGTATAGAGGACTCCATTTCCTGATAGAATAAGCACAGACGCTGCCAAAACAGTCGTCTTGCTCTCCAACGAATCTGCCACAGACTGCTCCAGACTGCCCGGGCGGAAAACCCCGTTCAGCCAACAACCAAAAACTTAAGACATGCGCAGAAACGCGCGATTCGAATACAGTTCAGATAATATACGAAGATAGTACCTTCTCGATCGAGCCTTAAAAGGATAGGAATCCGAAACATTGCAAGTTGCCAAATGTTATCAAGAAAAGTGGGCCCGAGCGCTCCATAATGGACATGACTTAAGATCGCTCCATATATGGACATGACTTAAGATCGCTCAAACAAACTTATCGGCAACCGAACGCCAACAAGAAACCAAAACTGTTGTAAGTAAAAGTGACATACAATTACACGAGTTATTTCCCTTTGCATAAGAAAAATATAAAGTACACAGAATACGTTGCGACATTCTTGCGCAACAGCGATATTAATGAAATTCAACAATACATAATAAGTAATGATCCATAGCATATGTCTGGTTCAGCAACTCCTGAACAGACAAGTAGAAACATTTGTTAATTGAGGAAAAAAAAATGCTCTGTGTATTGTTCACCATTTGTGATGCTCTGGCTAACCACATGTGTAATAATGTCTTAGTTTTCCGCCAAAGTCTTAATGTTATGACATAAACTGTCATAGTTGTCGTCGGGTGCAGTGCCAACAAAAAACTGTAGCGAATCGCCTACATACGGCAAAATCGCCCGTTTTGGTTGATGTGCTTGTCTCATCATGAAAGTGCAGCTTAAGATGAAACAATGTCTTCCCTAGCCTTTGAGATTCTGCCTGTGGTGAAGTGGGATGTTATAAATATTTATAGGGGACTTAGTGTACTGACTGAGATCAGCTGTGAAGGTATCTATATCTATTAAGAGTAGTGTATTATAGATAACCTTACTTGCTACCACATATCTATATATCTCAGTCAGAATTATTCTGGAATAGTGTGATGACTACGTTATGTGTCTAGGGTATGTGTATGATGAAGTGTAAGTCACAACAACAGACAGATAAACAATTAAATTTAATCCACTACTCTTGACAACACTGTGACACTCACATACATATAACACTCTATGAGAATATCTTAAGGAGTCACTGATAACTTTTCAAATAACAATATGTATTCATTGTTGTCATAAAGGTATATGTGTCCTGATTCAAATACAAAGGAACCAGGAATCACAATCAATTTTAATTACAAGTATATGTACAGACTTTATCAATATGAATATTGTAGTGACATATATTATTAAAAATATCCTATGTGTGTCAGTTGTGTAGTAGTAATATGAGGTAATACTGGTTTTGTTTTGTTCAAGCTCTGTTGGTATTTGTCATCATGACTTCAATAGTTTGTCTTTTGGGACTAGTATTGGAGATGTTTCTCAGTTCCTGATATTAAGACAATTAAATTCCCCTCGAATGTTATTTTTACAAAGTCATTTCAAGATGAGGGGACATAATGTTGAGCTCAGCTGGCCAAATCAGCTTATCTTGCGTGATGGCGGCAGGAAAGGACTCCTCTGCTCGAATTCTCCCCTGGGCTCTGGAGACACCTCACTGATAGCTAAAAAGACCAAGGAGTATGCTGTCCGACTCTGGATTCAGCAAAGCTCTGACCAGGTGCTGCTCAGTACCATCAAGACCACGGTCCCTGAAATCAAGAAGGATGTACCTTCTACTTCATAACTAACTTATACTCTCTTTTTACACTGATCACAACACATCACAAACATTGAGTTCAGAGCGTTAGGCCAACTATCAGCTTCATGTGAAATACTTTATTCCAGTATTAACCTCCTTAATGGTTACCACGCCTCTGCCATTCCAGCATTATTTCTTTCTAGTCAATCATCCAGGTGTCAGTGTACTATTTGGCCATTCCATGCCGTTTTACTTTCCTCCGACACCCTCTGTTCAGGCTGGAGCATTATAGGCTTTATCTCCTGTTTGCCACTGAACTACACATATATATACAGGCATAAATTAACAATTCACATTCAATTTTCATTAAAAGATACTGAATGGTTCAAGCTTACCACAATTCATAGAATAAACACAGATACGTTGATTAGCAATGAATTCTGGCACATTTACTGGCACAAATTCCCATCTGCTTATGTTCCAGGCTTTTATTTAGCAAAATATGAGCTGGCTTCAACGCACTGTTGCTTTATCAAGCTTATTTGCACTAGTGGTCTCGAACTAACGCTCCTAAGTGAGTATATCAGCGAGTCTAGCCAATGGAGCCACGTTTCGACAAGTGTTTGAAAAAATGTTACCTTTCCACGTCTCCCCTAACAACGATAGATAGTATTTATAGCCCGACCAATCGTGGTTAGTCTTTCATTTGTTGCGCTCCAATCAATTTGGAGTTTACATGGTAGGCTATTTCTGTAACGTAAGGTTTTTTCAAACACGTTATAAAAAAATTTTATGAGCAGAAATGATTCCATGTTGTCAGGCATCCCCACTATTTTATTTTGGTTATAATTTATTAATTCCTGGACTATTTGCGTAACGTTTTACATATTCTTTGTCAGCAAGCCCTAAGGAACCCAAATATCCAAATTTAAAAGAGCTACGTGGCTGCGTTCAAAATATGCAATTTCTTCTACCTCCTGTTTCGAAGATGTGCTGTCTGGGTACTGTAATGTTTTCAAACGTAAACCCATCTATTGTTATCTTTCCTAATAAGCGTTTTTTATGATTTTAAAACCTAACTCTGGGAAGGGTAGTGAATTTATCACTGTCCGTCTGAAAAAAAGTTAGTGCATGTAGTCTTACACGCGTGATGGCAGCATTTGTGTTTCGCGCGACGCGTGTTTAGTGTTCGGCTTTCTGCCTCTCCCTTCTCGCTATCCTTTAGTCCACCTGTCTTTTGTTTTTGGTAACATAGTGTAGAAAAAGACATGAATGGAATTTAAAATTTAGGTCAACTTGCATATTTCAAGGTTTTTCTTAGAAAGGCAGCACATTTTATTGTGTGTTTGGGAAACGCGTGTATGTTGCAGAAGGCCCTTAATATCAACGTGAAACGTTACAATTTGCATACGCAGTAGAAAACAAGGGGATTTCGAGTACTGTCATTGTGACAGCACTGTTCTTTACCATTCTTCTTCCTTTATTTATTATATGTATTTATTAGGCTTTATATTTACTTGATAATTTATATATGTGGATTAGAATATTCCACGACATCTCCCCTCTTAAAACAGACATTATATGTCAGTCCTTTATTCTATATACACATAGAGAAATTTATTATTATTTCTGGGGTTTACGGTGATTCTCATCACAGGGATGGCGGCTTAAAAAATCCGCTCCCAAATTGGTTTTTCCAGATATATACTCAATGCTAAAATTATATGGAGCCAAAAGTAAAGACCATCGGAGTAACCTGGAGTTCTCATGCCTAGCCTGTGCTAGAAACGATAAAGGTTTGTGGTCTGTTTGCAACTTAAATGCCTTCCCATATAGATAAATATTGAATTTCTTTATCGCCCATATTACTGCAAGACATTCTTTTTCGCTAGTTGAGTAGTTGATTTCAGCTTTATTCAACTTTCTGCTAGCATATGCCACTGGGCTTAATTCCCCATCCAATGCATCTGATTTCTGTAGTAGAGTTGCACCTAACCCAATATTACTTGCATCCGTCCTTACTATGAATTCTTGACTTAAGTCAGGTAATTTCAAAATGGGTTTACTTGTGAGCTTTTCCTTCAATTCTTGGTAAGTCATTTCACATTGTGGTGTCCATGTAATGCGATCTGGATGTCCTTTACGTGTCAATTCAGTTAACGGTGCACATATGGAATTAAAGTTTTTGATATACTTCTGGTAGAAACCACATAATGAGACAAAGGATCTCACGTCCTTCTTGGTTTGTGGTCTCGGGGCTTTCTGTAGTTTCTCTAAATTCTTTGGGTCAGGGGTCATGTTTCCCTGATAAACTGTGTGTCCCAAAAATTCCAATTCTTTACATCCAACGCAACATTTGGTTGGTTGGGCTGTTAAATTTGCCTCCCTAAGTCGATTAAACAGCATGTTCAGAGAGTCAATGTGTTCCTCAAATGTTTCTGTTGCTATCAGGATATCATCCATAAAATTTGTTATACAGGGATTATTCAGAGGATCCAATAATTTTCTCATCATTCTAGAGAAGACACTAGGCGCATTCTTCAATCCAAATGGCAATCTATTAAACTCATAGTGTCCTTCTGGGGTACTAAAAGCTAGGTATGGTCTAACCTCAGGCTTTACTGGAATCTGATAGTATCCTTTACTCAGATCCACTTTTGAGAAATATTTAGCTTTATTTAGCCTGGCAAACAGCTGATTTGTATCCGGCAATGGATCCACCTGTCCTTCTGTAATAGCATTCAGTCTCCTGTAATCTATACAGAGTCTATGTTCTCCAGAGGGCTTCCTTAAGAGTACAACACCGGAACTATACGAAGACTCACTGTACGAAATAATTCCTTCCTTCAATAGATAGTCTATCTCTTCCTTCAAAGTTTTCTTCTTAGCAAACGGAATCGAATATGGTTTCATACAGACAGGTGTGGAGTCTATTAGTTTCATATCATATTCCAATAGGTTTGTATGCCCTGGTCGGTCTGTTAACACCTCTGCATGATTATTTAGAACCTGTTGCACTCTCTCTTTCTGAGTTTTCGTTAAATGTGTACTGATTTTCACCTGTGCTGCTGTCTCACAGGGGTGTAATGGATATTCAAATGATGAAAGTGGTTCCTTTTTCATCTCCATGGCGATGGACAAGGTCAACAAGTGTGTCTCTTCCTGATGTTCTCTTTCCAAATATTTCTTCAGGAGATTCACATGATAGATTTTTTTCTTTCCCCTTCTTATCTATCTTATAATTTGTTCTAGACACCTTCTCTAAAACTGTATATGGACCCTGCCATCCAATTTGTAACTTATTCTGACTCCCAGGCAAAAGAAGCAGTACTTTCTCTCCCACAGCCAAATTTCTGTCTTTCGCCTTCCTGTTATAATAGGCAGCATGTTTCTTCCTGGCTTGTTTCAAATTTTCATTGGCAAGTTTCCAGCCAGTTTTTAACCGAGTGGTCAGCTCATTCACATATTGGTATGAAGATGTAATGTTTTCCTCTGCCTTTTCATCAGTCCACGTTCTTAACAAAGCTACATATGGACCTTTAATTGTGTGGACCTATTTGTCCATGCACCGGTATGGTCTCTTCCACTCGAAGCTTTATAGTGATGATTTTTCCTCCCAGAATTATCATTCACAAAACGACCGCTACCAATTTTTCTTTTGGGGCTTTCTCCCCACTTAAAATTCTTGATGAGAGATTTCCTCTCTACATCTTCTTCCTCCAGTTTGTTTAAGTCCGATTGAGGGATTGTCGGCTTATCCTGGGGTAAGACATCTTTTTGCACTCTCCGCATAGTGGCCATTGTAAAACAGTTAAGTGAAGCTTGTCCGTGAAAAGGGGCTTCCCATTCCATTTGGTCCACTTTATCAAATTTATATCTCTTTGTATTTTCAGGCCTAATTTTGCCCCGTGGCGTGTCCAGGTCCTGATCCATGTTCCCACTTGTGGGTGTTCCCTCATGTGCTATGCTACACCTTTCTACAAAATTCTCAATGTCCCATCTTGCTTTGGGCCAATAATAATTGTGAGCCACCTTTTGAATGATGGTACCTATCTTCTCATGGTCCCCATCTGGTTTCACATGTAGGCTCCTTATTAAGTCTGCCCTATATCTTTTAGGAAGTACCAGTTGTCCCTGACCTTTGGATCTAGCTCCAGTCTTCCTATACATCAACTTGTTTTTCATGTAAAAATCTCCCTTGCCTGGAGTTGTATGACAAGTTGACAATTTTCTGAAACAAGGCTTGAGTGTTTTTATCCCCAGCCTGTGCCTTCCTCATCTCTTCTGGAGTGGTATCTAACATAATATCCTCCTCCTGTCTTGAGGTCGACCTGACCTGAAGGGTTGCCATATACACAGGTTTCCTTCTGCAACGGTCAGTGTCATGATTGTCCATCTGACAATTCTTACACCACCTTTTTCCTTGGTTGAAAGATTTTCTTTCATCATATTTCCTTTCATCGAATTGTGGGAATTTATTTTTATTTTCATACCGTGGCCTATCAAATTGGTGCTTACCTTTGTTTTGATCTCTAGGATCAAATTTATTAAAGTTCTGTGGTGCCCTAAAGTTATCCACTTGTTTCTTTTTATTACCTGTTACCTCTGCTTGAGCTGCTTGATACCTTTCAGCAACATTTAGCAACTCACCCAGCCTCTCTGCACCTTGTTCCATGAGAAACTTTCTCAGGTCTGGAGCCATGGACTCTCTTAATTGCTCTATAAGGACCATTTCCTTAAGATCTTGGGTTTTCCCCAGAGAAGTCCATTTTTCCAAGTATGTCTCTATTCGTGCAGAGAACTGGTGATAGGTTTCACCTGACAGTAGTTTAGCATTCCTAAATTTTTTCCTATAGAATTCTGCATTCTTTTCATACCTTAACAAAAGAGCCTGCTTTAGCATGTCATAATTTTCCTGATCACCTCTACTCATTTTTGCAAAAACTTCATAAGCTGCCCCACGAAGTCCCTGAGATAACTTTAAGCTCCACCTTTCTCTCTCTAACCCATACGTGGTAGCTAATAGTTCATACCTATTTAGGTAGCTCTCTATATCATCGTCTTTCTCAACAAAATGATCTAAATGAAAATTCATAGCTGAGGTTGAGGCTCCCTGAGTAACCGTAGCATCAGAGGCAAAGGGACTGGCACCATTTTCAGGAGCATGGCCTTGAAACTCAAACTCCCTTAGTCGTAACTCATGTTCCCTTTGTAATCTCTTCTCCTCCTTTTCTGCTTCCCTTTCTGCAGCTAATCTCTTCTCTTCTCTTTCTGCAGCTAATTTCTTCTCTTCTCTTTCTGCAGTCAATCTTCTTTCTTCTGCTTCCAATTTCTTAGCCTCAGCCTCAATCTGCAACCTCTTAGTCTCAGCCTCAGCTTGTAACTTCTTAGTCTCAGCCTCAGCTTCAAATTGTAACTTCTTAATTTCCCTTTCAGCCTCTAACTTTCTTTCGGCTTCAAACCTTCTTTCTTCGCGTTCAATAAATTTGTCACATTCCGTAGTAACATAGGCAACCATAACTTGCCCATCTAATCCTAACTCTTTTGCAGTCTGAACAGCCGCAGATCGAAATTTGGCCAGGTCCGCCATTGTCTATCAGGTAAGTTTATACAATGTCTAACCAACAATTTAATCTCTAAATATATCTAATGGACAACACAGGCACCGTGAGCTCAACCTTATTTAATTCCACCCAAGGATACCTTTTAATTCTTATATTCCCTGAAGTGAATTACCCCCAATATTTTTAATAGGGAAAGATTCAAAATCCCAAGAGCGAGACCCCAATATATGTGGTGAAGTGGGATGTTATAAATATTTATAGGGGACTTAGTGTACTGACTGAGATCAGCTGTGAAGGTATCTATATCTATTAAGAGTAGTGTATTATAGATAACCTTACTTGCTACCACATATCTATATATCTCAGTCAGAATTATTCTGGAATAGTGTGATGACTACGTTATGTGTCTAGGGTATGTGTATGATGAAGTGTAAGTCACAACAACAGACAGATAAACAATTAAATTTAATCCACTACTCTTGACAACACTGTGACACTCACATACATATAACACTCTATGAGAATATCTTAAGGAGTCACTGATAACTTTTCAAATAACAATATGTATTCATTGTTGTCATAAAGGTATATGTGTCCTGATTCAAATACAAAGGAACCAGGAATCACAATCAATTTTAATTACAAGTATATGTACAGACTTTATCAATATGAATATTGTAGTGACATATATTATTAAAAATATCCTATGTGTGTCAGTTGTGTAGTAGTAATATGAGGTAATACTGGTTTTGTTTTGTTCAAGCTCTGTTGGTATTTGTCATCATGACTTCAATAGTTTGTCTTTTGGGACTAGTATTGGAGATGTTCTCAGTTCCTGATATTAAGACAATTAAATTCCCCTCTGAATGTTATTTTTACAAAGTCATTTCAAGATGAGGGGACATAATGTTGAGCTCAGCTGGCCAAATCAGCTTATCTTGCGTGATGGCGGCAGGAAAGGACTCCTCTGCTCGAATTCTCCCCTGGGCTCTGGAGACACCTCACTGATAGCTAAAAAGACCAAGGAGTATGCTGTCCGACTCTGGATTCAGCAAAGCTCTGACCAGGTGCTGCTCAGTACCATCAAGACCACGGTCCCTGAAATCAAGAAGGATGTACCTTCTACTTCATAACTAACTTATACTCTCTTTTTACACTGATCACAACACATCACAAACATTGAGTTCAGAGCGTTAGGCCAACTATCAGCTTCATGTGAAATACTTTATTCCAGTATTAACCTCCTTAATGGTTACCACGCCTCTGCCATTCCAGCATTATTTCTTTCTAGTCAATCATCCAGGTGTCAGTGTACTATTTGGCCATTCCATGCCGTTTTACTTTCCTCCGACACCCTCTGTTCAGGCTGGAGCATTATAGGCTTTATCTCCTGTTTGCCACTGAACTACACATATATATACAGGCATAAATTAACAATTCACATTCAATTTTCATTAAAAGATACTGAATGGTTCAAGCTTACCACAATTCATAGAATAAACACAGATACGTTGATTAGCAATGAATTCTGGCACATTTACTGGCACAAATTCCCATCTGCTTATGTTCCAGGCTTTTATTTAGCAAAAATATGAGCTGGCTTCAACGCACTGTTGCTTTATCAAGCTTATTTGCACTAGTGGTCTCGAACTAACGCTCCTAAGTGAGTATATCAGCGAGTCTAGCCAATGGAGCCACGTTTCGACAAGTGTTTGAAAAAATGTTACCTTTCCACGTCTCCCCTAACAACGATAGATAGTATTTATAGCCCGACCAATCGTGGTTAGTCTTTCATTTGTTGCGCTCCAATCAATTTGGAGTTTACATGGTAGGCTATTTCTGTAACGTAAGGTTTTTTTCAAACACGTTATAAAAAAATTTTATGAGCAGAAATGATTCCATGTTGTCAGGCATCCCCATTCCACGACACTGCCTTAGCGGTTAATAATACATCAATGTGACCCATGTGTTTGGTTATCTTATAATGTACAACAATGTTCGATACATATATTTCTAAATCCAAAAAAGTGTTATTTAAATCTTCTAATTCTGAATATAATGGTTTGAACGCTGTAACTAGAGTAACTTGGCATGTTGAATAGAGTTGCGCTTCTCAAGATTAGTTTCTCTTCACTGGCGGTTATGAAGGCCGCTGATAGCATCAACAGGACGACATAGAAGGTGGCTGACAGCATCTGAAAAAAACTTTTTAGAGCAGCCTAGCGAGAGCAACCTGGCCATCTCTAATATAGCAATGTCTCTCCTGGACAGTCTGCTTTCGCACTCGGACAAAAAAAATAGAACCATTTAGAGTAGCCTAGCTAGAGCAACCTGGCCATCTGTAATATAGCAATGTCTCTCCTGGACAGTCTGCTATCGCACTCGGACAAAAAAATAAAACCATTTAGAGTAGCCTAGCTAGAGCAACCTGGCCATCTCTAAAGCCATCTCTAATATAGCATCTCTCATAGACAATCTTCTATCGTATTTCTTCTCAGTTTCTACAGCAGTGACGGTTGATGCAGTGTTACAGGTAGAGTGCTGCGATGTTGATGCACTGTGCTGTGCGATGTTTTGTCGCTTAGTTGAACGTTTCCTGTACAGCTTCGTACGAACATGCTCCTGTGGAAGGCGTATAAACTTTGTCAGTGGTAGCGAGTCGTTTGATGAAGATACGTAGGGTCATTTCGAGGCGAACCGAATGGATGTATCCATATTATCGTCGATGTTCTCGGTATCATCCTCGTTATCATCTTGTTGTTCTTCAGTTTCAAGGTCTGACTCATCTCGTTGTATCGAAGTAGGAACGCAAGCATTTCGTTCAGTTAGTGAGGCAGATGATAACTCTGTATCAGAAGGTAGTGGTGTAGCTAGATGGGTGTTTGTATCTGTCACAGTCTGGTTTTGTTGGGCTAGTCGTTCCTGCAGTATGTTAAGAGGAATGTTGTCTTCGCTACTTGTAGGCGAATTTGAGTGGTGACAGCTAGTACCGGGGTGCGGTTGATTTGAAGTAGAGTACTTCTGTGTTTTTTCTGCATGCAAAGATGTGTTGCTATCACTGGACAACGACGAGTTTTGTTGGTAATTATCTCTTGAACTCGGCAATTTCTTGATTGAATTCTCTCACGTAGCTCCTGCAAAGGGATGTCATCTTCACTCGTAGAGGTGTCGCGACATCTACGTAGTCTGTCGATAACATCGTGCGTGGGGTGAGGAGAGGGGTTTGAGTTTTCATCATCGCAATGTGATACATCAGATGTAGAGGCTGATGTGGGGGGATAAAGGAGGGTGGTTTTGCGAATCGGTCTGGTATTTGTGTGGATAGGCTGGGAAACAGGACGATGATGATCTTTCTTGATTTGTGAAATGTGGGCTTTCGTCCTGATTTTTCTTTCTTCGTGCCACAGGATAAAATTTGTTGGTGTAGTCTGTTCTAAGATTTTGAAGCCATCGATCCATTTGTCATCAAATTTAGAATGTCGAACGTGTTTTTTGAAGTAAATTAGATCTCTGATTTGAAACTGTTCCAGTTTTGTGTTTTTATCGTGAGTACGCTGTTTCTTCCGGAAAGCTTTTTCTGCATTTTTGTGCGCAATTTGATGTGCTACATGTTTTTGTTGTAGGATGACAGCTATTGTGTCCTCTCCCATATATTTGCGTTGTGGTTGGAGAAGGTTGTCCATAGGAAATACAGGCTCTACATTCATTTTCCAACCTTTCTCGATTGTTAACTGACACTTCTGTTGCTTCACTATCTTGATGTTATTTATTTGCAGTGTCATTCCTTTCCTGATTTGACTAACACAATTTCTTGCTGCTATACGATGGTGTCTTCTATTTAGACTACTCCAATCTGCTCTTGTTTTGACAGTGTCTCTTTCCCATTTTCTATCGTATGTTTGACAATCATATTGCTGTTGCTGTTGCTGGGTATTAATTAAGTGTTGTTGTTGTTGCTGTTGTAGCAGTAATTGTTGCTGATCAAGCTGCTGTTGGAATGATTGTGGATCCATGATAGTGATTAGGCCTGTCTGCTATCACTAAAGAAAAAAAAAGGCTGTTCACGACGTCAATGAGTATGCTTTCACTAAAGAAAAGGGCTGGTCACGACGTCAATGAGTGTACTTTCACTAAAGAAAAGGGCTGGTCACGGGGCCAATATTAATGTATGTGCCTGCTTCAGTTACTTGTGCGCAGGTAAATATATTGACGAGAGCTGATCCTTTAATACGTTTCTGTTCAAGTGTTTACAGGCCTTCCGCCTGAGATGGAGATTCTTGACTGAAGTTTATTTTTCTTCCCAAGTTCATTCTTACCCTTTTAGGTTTAGTGATAAGCAATATTGTATAATGGTTTTAAAATGTTCCAACTGTACGTTCCAAATAAAACACAGCAATGTAGAAAATTTAGTCAGAGTTTATTTTTACTTCATTAGACAAGCACTACAAATTTCACAATGATTTGATAAACTTAAAAAAAATTTGTCTTGATAATCTCAAAGACGAAGTTCACCTAAACACTATAAAACTGCCTAACAAAAAAATCATTCTTCTAAATCTAAAAACTATAAACTATGCCATATCGCCCACATCTCTCCTTTTATATGCAGATCCTTCCTTTTCCCGCCATTTTTCACACGACTCCGTCTTTTTTTCCACACGTTACAATTTTCTACATACGTCTCTCTGTTTTCAACATTTTTGCACACGTCTTTCTGATTTTCGACTTTTGTGACATCTCTCTTTTGCATCAACAATGGAAAAAAACCAAAATAGCAACTCTCACTTCACAAAATTTTCGATATTCAAAACACGCATTCAATATTATTTTCTGGGACTGCACTATCTTTGCCTCTCACCGTCATGACTCCTAACTGAACCTAAAATTATACTGCGTTTTGTGCAAAAACGCCTTATCTGCTTAACGTCTGTCATTCTTATTCTATGTAGTGTTATAACTCGTATAAATGCTAGTGTATGCCAAGCGGTCACATCTTGATGACGCACTTTGATGGATTTTTTCCTGTCCATCTTCTGATGTTATCTTTACACTTATAGTGCAGTTTTCCTCTTGCATGTTTGCCTTTAACTCTGCCTTCTATTTTGACAAAGTGTGATTCCCGAAATGTCCCGTGTTTCCTGTGTACCGTTAATGTGTAAAATTGATTCAATGCCGTTTTTTAAAAATATATATATTTATCTCCAATTATGGTCTTCAGTATGGTGTTACGTCTTCTGACACGGCCAACTGTCTAATTTTGATCTCCTTCATCAATTCTCTTTTCATTCCCAAGTTTCCTAGGACTTCTTTATTTTTTTTTTAAATTTCCATGAGACGTGCCCCATCGCCGCCTGTTACGACATAGGTACGATAAACGTTATCCTACTCCAGTGGGAACTACACGCAGTTATTGAGAAAATGCACATTAATACATGCACTTTGGCCGACCGTCATCTGTTGATCGTCTTTGATTAAACATTTATTATAAATGTTTCAAAAAATCAATTTAACCTCCATTCACATCCACGTTTATTCTTTGGGAATACGATCATTTGTCACAAATAATTGTCTTCGCTTGTTAACTTTAATCTATAGACGTACCACCATTCTATGACTGATAAAATCTAATCTTTTCAGTCTATTATCTAAAGTTAGGTCAATTTCAAACAAAATTAAGCTGATAAAATTGGCAAAGTTACAAGAAACAATGGAGACACATTAAGTTTCGTTCGAGATAGCGCAATTAACAATTTTAATGATAGACTGTGCATTTACGTTTCCATGTAAAGCTATGTGAATACGTCTATTGAGTGTACTTATGCTTTTTTTTTTTTAAATTGTAGCCTATAGGTATTAACATATCAAGGCATAGTTAACTTTGAAAGTACATATACACGCACACGTCTGTTTTATTTTTAACTCTTAAATGACGGGAGGTAGTATTCGATGCCGACTTTCAAAGACGCTCGCGAGGAGAGTCCAGTTTTTTGGGGTCGGTATATTTGAACAAAGTTTTTCTTTCCTGCAGTCGAATTAAAAAAAATTGTTAATCATGTCAATTTCCTTTACAAATATACATAATACTCGTATTACTATGTTTAAAAAAAACGTTGAAAGAACTGGCACGTAAACTTTAACTCTTTGTGATAGAAACATTCATTCTAGCTTCCTTCACGTCCTTTAAGAGTTAAGTCAACACATGTGTTTTCTGCAGAGCAGTAAACTACACATCTGTAAATTAAAGAATTATATTAGGGGGAAAAACGTGATCTAGACACGTTTTATAACTAAAGACAGAACGCGTTGTCAGTTTAAGAGACGTACAAGAGCAAAAAACTGATGCTCGGTTGAAGAATGTTCGTGGAATATGTGAGTCACATTTACGAGATTGGGAAATAGTCACTTAAAGAACCTTCGTCTAAAAATGGGGACGACAATGAAGAAAATAAAAACAGTCACGTTATTCCCTTGTGATCGGCAGCGGGTGTTTAGATTGGGGTACTTATCGTAAAAACTGAGCACATTTTAGTGCCGCATCACTATTGGAATATGTGTAACACAAGCACGTTGGTCTATCCAGGTACAACTGGAGTGCCTAGAAAACCCCTGATTGATGATAACATCTTAATAAAATACTTGTTAATAATGCACGCTTGGATTATTATTTTCAGCATTATAGGCGTGGTTACTAACATCATCAACATCCTGGTATTTAAAAGACAGGGTATGACGTCAGACAGCACATACGTCACACTGTTAGCACTTGGAGTTTCAGATCTTTTTGGCTGTATCTTTGTGTTACCGCAGTCAACTTGTTTCTATGTTGAGACATACGTACGATTAGAACACTTTCTAATTACAAACTGTGTTACCTTGACCACCATGCCTATAACGTACCTGCATATAGTCTTCTCAAGAATAACCAGTTGGATTACGGTTTATTTGTCCGTTGAACGAGCGTTGTGTGTGATGGTTCCGTTTCAGATCAAAACTCTCATTGGACCCAGGCAATCGGTCATAGTCGTGATTTTCATCTTTGTCTTTTTTGTTCTGTTTCACCTTCCGTACGCGGCAACAACCGGGTTTATCCTTGCTCCTGATCCCATGAAAAATAATTCCATGAAGTTGCGGAACTCAGACACGTCTATGGGAAAAAAGATTTTGAAATACCTTAACGAAGTAGTAGGGTCCTTTATTCTCACAAATTCAGCCATATTGATTGTTGTCATAGCTACGGTTATAATGTTATCGGAACTCCAATCATCCAGAAAATGGCGGCAGTCTTTGGCCCCATCAATCACAAAGTCAAAAATGATTGCACCATCATCAGCCTTGACAAAACGTGCAACTATTTGTAGTACGTTATCAAGGACAGCACCATCGTCAGGTGGTAAAAATATGTCGACTAGAGAAGCTCAAATGGTAAAAACAGTGGTAGCCATTACAACGCTGTACATTGTGTGTTTAACGGGTTCACAAATACCCGGCATGGCCATGCAGTTCGTACCTGGAGTTACACTTACAGGCCGTAATAAAAACATGTTTAACCTTTGTTTTAAGCTAAAATTTCTGTTTGATGTCATCAATTCGTCTCTCAACACGTTTTTCTATCTCCAAACATGTAGTAAATATAGACAGGCCTTTTATCGAATATTTTCTTGTCCCAAATTTTGTCAAGGGTAGGGAATAAAATCAAATTGATCATCATCTTCTTCTTCTTCTTATTGTACCCTACCAGATGGTGAAGGCGAAAACGTCACTCCACAGAGTCTTGTCTCAACTACTGTTTATCAATTCTGTTGTTGACTTCTTTCCATGTATGTTGTCGAACGTCCAGTTTCGTCTTTCTTGATCGTCCTCTTTTTTCCTCCAGTCTTTTCTGTTGCCATGATATATTCCAGCTTTTTTCTTCTTATAGCGTTAATTACTTCCTTCTAACTTGAGTAATAAGCTCCCTTTGCGCATTGATCTGTTTCAGGAAATCCTCATTATTCTGTTTAAGCTGTCAATGGTATTTTTAACACTCTTCTGTAAAACCACATCATTGTGACCTCTAGCGCTTTTCCTTTATGTTTACTAATTGTCCATTACTCACTTCTGTACGTTAGGAGTGGTTCTATATAACAATGATAAATCCTTTCTTCCTGTCACAGTTATGAATCAAAACAACTTCCTTGGAAACTGATATTATATCTAGCAGTTCTTATTTCTGTCTTCTTTGATCATTGGCCATTGACTGGTAATGCAATCAGTGTGACCAACACGCCCTGTGTCATCTTATAGGGCAGCAACAATCTGTCTCCACTTTGCTAAGTCGGCAGCCATTCATTGCATGCTGCTCCAGCTCTGGTTCAGGACCAACGAAGAAGAAGAAGAAGAAGAAGAAGGTTCAAGTCACGTCTTTTAGCTCACGTGTTGCTCGACGCCGATTTCTATTTTATGCTGTCTTTTTTCAGCTCGTAAGAGGAAAGATCACAAAGAGAAGAAAGAGAAGGGTGGAAGGGAAGCCAAGGCGGCGGTGAGCTCACGTGCTGAGCTGAAGATACGGCAACAAATTTCAATGAGTATCGTACGAGGTGAACTGAAAATAACAGTGTATCCCTAGGACTGAGCTAAGACAGTCTGAATACTTCATAGGTTGAGCTGAAACAGACGGAAAATTTTGTGGGCTAAGTTGAAGATAGTATATCTCATGGACTGAGCTGAAAAAGATGACTTATTTCATGGGTTAAGCTGAAACAAACGGTATAACTCAAGGGCCAATCTGAATCATATGGCATACTTCATGGGCTAATCTGAAAAGACTATATTTTTATAGGCTAAACTGAAATGTACAACACACTTAGACAACAAGAGAAAGCAAATTTTTTTAAAAGTGATAGGACTATAGAAAACTGAACGCAGAAACTAAAGATGACACTGCAGAAGGTCTTGTCTTGTCACAGGAGAACCCTAAATATTGTTATCCTGTAATTTTATTTTATCTTTTGGAAAAGGGGAGGGGTGGCCCACTCTTGCTGTGAGGAGCAAAAGCTTACGTTCACGAGCTAAGTCTGTCACACTAGTTGTTGTGAGGTCGTGTTTGTTGGTGAATATTTGTATTACTATTTATTATATGAGGTCGGAGTGGATATGAGGCTTGGCGTCCGCCTCAAATTCCAGAGGTACCGGGTTCGATTCCCAGTAGAGGGAATACCATTTATGGACATTTTTTCTGAGAACCAGAGTTCCTAATGATGTCATACTCCCTCCTGGTCTCATGGGTAGTGAGATCGGATGCCTAGCCTTCTCGGATAAGGGAGAAAAAAATAGGAGGTCCCGTGTGCAAGTTGCGCACATTGAAAATCCCACAGCAGTTGGAAATCGTAAAGAGTAGGCCATAAGGCCGCTGCCCTGGAAAAATTTAAAAATTAGAAACTTATCCAGCAAATGTGTTTATACGAGAATGTGTGATTCCTCTATACACACATTGGGATTCTCGCTGGTGCTACAGTTCGTGCACTGTGCTGAGATCCTCCTTGTGTGATCTAAGGGAGGAGATCGGAGCACTGACGGAGTTGTCCGTCTGCAATGAAGATAGTCCTTAAAACCAAACCAAACCAAACCAAACCAAACCAATACTATTTATTCATCTGCCTCTGGGCCTCTGTCGTGCCATGAACCAAATGTTACACTGTTGAAGGCGCCCAGTGACAACTGGTTGCACTCTCATAATAGGGTGGAACCATTTATTTGTTGTAGGTGTTATCTGAAGTACCTGTGCTCCGTTCTCAGAGCTGACATAGCTATTGTTGTTTTGTATCTCATTCTTTTCCTTTTGTGCAAGTACGAGTATACAGGGCGTCCGATTGGCAGAGTGGTTAGATCGCTGGTATCTCACGGCAAAGGTGCCGGGTTCAAAACACGGTACCGACACGCTCCAGTCTACCCAACTGTGAATGGCTACCTGACTTTGAGTTAGGGAAGGCAAAGGCAACGATGAAGGGAACCGGCCACATCTGGACCTTGTATGGTGGTCTCTAACACTTCATTCCCCTAAGGCAGTATCTGCTATGGGAGTACCTTTACATTTATTTTATATTGAGCGCTTTTTGGGTGCTAATAAGTCACGTGTCTTGGCAAATATTTATTGCTACACTGCTTCTCTAAATAAATCATGCATTCACTAGAAGCCATGTCGGCTGGCATTTAGATCATTTCTCTTAATTTACAACGGTCTTTGGAGGTGTCGTGAGTTGGCTTTTTCTTTAAGTCTTTTCTCGCACCACGTGGTCAGTGTGTTGAGTTATGTCTTTCTCTGCCTTTCTCTTGTTCTCTTTGAGTTGAATGTCCCAGTTGTTACCACATTGTTCGATTAGTTCTTCTCATGATGTGTCAAAAGAACTTTGTCGACGACTCACTGTTTTGTTTAATTCACATTTTTCCTCTGTTATTCTGGGGAATTCCTCATATGAGACCGGCTCCTGGCATTTTTGTGAAGTATCCAACAACAGGAGCACCAACACACGAAAAATAAAAACAGAGCCAATCCCTTTTTTGTCATTAATATTATCCTATCACACATTGAATTGCATATACATATATATATATATATATATATATATATATATATAATATATATATATATATATATATATATATATATATATTATATATATATATATATATATATATATATATATATATTAATAATTTGTTGCTAGTATTTACAATATATATCTATATATATAAAATCAACGTTTATTTAAGAATCTGGCTCATTAACCCACGACTAGAATAAAAAATTTAAAAAAAACAAACAATGTCGACAACAAGTCTATATCTAAATTATGTGTCCAGCTGTGCACTAGTATATGTTTTACAGCAAGCTTTGTTGATGAGGACACACCGAATCTTGCAACTTGTCTGCAGTATTCTTTGTTTTTTTGTTTTTGTTTTAACTGAACTGTTATTACAACTTGGATATCTCAAATAAAACGATCATTTTTGTTACTTTGGTTTGTTGTGGTTTTGATAAGTTTCAGGTATTTTTTTGTTGTTGTTTGCGTTTGCTCTCAGCCATATTTCTGTCTTACAATACTGGCCGTTAGTTTGGAGCGGTAAATACGTTGTATCGTAGTTTACAGCTAGGCGGACACATCCCCGATTTCAGTTAGCTATTTTTACGGGTTTGCTTCCCTGCCCACGTCACGCCTATATGTATGCTATTGTTGCCGTCGTTGTTGCAGCAATTGTTGCAGGCTGGTTTCTTCTGTTAACACTAGGTCATGTCTTATATTACTAATAAAGTCACTTACTAATATCTGGCCATATATTGCTTCGATCTGTTCCTTGTTTTTTCATTCATTTATTGTATCGTGCTGTTGTTAGTAAGTTACGCGAAGGTGAGTAAACATTATGAACATAATGATAGTTGAATGTCCAAAGTTCATTGACTTGATAAGTCCTTCATTGAGTCCACATATTTAATATATCGATTCCACACATAAACAATCCATACATGGTAGTCATGAAGAAAATACATATTAAGTTTAGATCCTACGTCGTATATGATCTATCTGCAAATCAGTCCTTGTCCAGTAATATGAATTACTATAGTCAGAACGTCATAACTATATGTACGCGCGGTTGGTGAAACCCAACGACCGACAGTGAGATTATGCGTCTGGCAAAATATAATTAATAAGGACTGTTAATTCCTCCCGACTTAGGTTTAGTCAATTACTAACCTGAAACATTTTTTCTCTTTTCATAGTAACAGTGGACTGACCCATGTCCATACTTAAATACAATATAACTGTGTGGCACTCCATGCCTGACACTATAAGAATACAAGGACACGTCTCTTCAGTTCGACGGTCATACAAGAAAGGGTCCCTGATAAGGGTGGATTTAGGGCTCGCTCCTCTTCGGTGATAAGGCCGCTATTGTGATGCTTCCATAATGATAATGGTAGGACTGACCACCATGGACGTTGTAGGTAAAGGTCCAATTTCGTTGCAAATCTTTAGCCCCGTCACAATACCACCCCTATCGACACCAGGTATTATAGTTCAAGATGTAGGGTGTCTTATCTGGTTTTGTGTTGTTGTTGTAGCTGTGTATAATGGTGATGTAGTTCACAGAGTTACAGCACGTAGGGTACGACATGTGAAGTCATAAATGGGTAAACTGCTCATTGACGTTTTCATCATTTATTGTCGACGCCACAAGTACAAGTACGTACATTCAGTTCACAATAGGGCAAAGTCATGACATTCACGAATAACAGCATACATAGTTTATCAATACATTTGGCATATTCTAAAGATGATGATATGGCGCCAAGGGATTATATGGTTGGCTCCAAATACAAAAGTACATCAACAAAAATCCTCTTACTGTTCAGATGTGCTAAATGAGTCAAATCATAAATCGCACGAGGATGGCATTCCAGGAGTGCAGGTCAAACTGACCTTTACAGGCATTCCTAAGTCTAACCTTGACGTAGGCATAATCGCTGACACACAGCGACGTTCATAGAACAAAGAACTGTCCTTCGGGCTGAGTATGACCCGTGTACATATAGATCTCAGGTATGAAGATACCTGGGGCGTGACATCTATTAGAAGAACCTTCCTTTCTGTAATGCATACGTGAGCAGAGATCGACCATTGTCAAACATAAGATAATTTACAGACCATTGGTTCGATTGTCAAACCATAAGAAAACATTAACAAAAAAGGCTCCTAAAATTCCCTATACAAAATTGTTTTCGAGAAAACTGAGGCATTCCTACATGTCAGTTGACGAAAACTCACACCACAGAAAACATACGAAGCCTTCCTTTCGTAATGCATTAGCAGAATACTCAAAGGGAAGGACCCGTTCGAAAATCCACACCAAGCTAACTCAAGGGAAGAGGATCTAACATCTCCAATAAGGCTCCTAATCCCTAACAAAATCACAGAGACGCCAAAACGCGTCCTTTCTGCTTCACAGCTTTCCATCGTCTCCCAAGATAAAGAAACTTCCCAGACGCCCCGCGTCCGGACATGCGCAGAACCTATACACTTGAATAGCAAGACGATCTAGGAACATTCCAGATAAGATTTAACTAGATCGAGCCTTATTTGGACATGAACAGAGTACCTCAACACTGGTTTCAGACATTCCAACAACAGTTGACCGATACTACCAAATAAGGAGAATGGTCACACTTCGTTAATAAAAACATGGACCGAACCGTGTCTCGACACAAGAGGAGGTAACATCATATTAAATGATAATCTCTATTATCCAGAGTTATGTAGCTTTGACCGAAACAAATTAAAGTGTACGTTTCAGTCAATCTAATTACACAATGTCTTTAGCAAAAAATGATCATACAATGTCTTGAAAAAAAAATGATCATACAATGACTTTAGGAAAAATGATCATATAATGACTTTAGAAAAAATGAAGATCTGTGCGTAACAGTCCCGTCTCTTGGTCACGGTGCGTGACCTACCAACGCTAACACGTCATAGTGTTCAATAGCCTAATAATACTTTACATTATATTAAATGCTGCAATCCCCAAAACTGCACGATCTAGCAGACGGCGTCTATAAAAATACCGTAACAATTCCCTGTCTACCTAGGGGGAAAAAAATCTATTCAATGGATTTTTTTTTTGAAAACCTATCTGAGTGAATAATCTCAAAAATTTAACAAAAATGCGACATATGGCCTACGATGTTCTGTCTAGAACAGTGTCGTGGTCATGTCGACTAACTAACGGTCATATAATATACTAACGATCATGTTATACAGAATTGTTATACACAAATGTTATATTAACTAAAAGAAAATGTGTAATGTTGATATATATATATATATATATATATATATATATATATATATATATATATATATATATATATATATATAGATATATATATATATATAACTCAATTAATTTAAAGTCTATCGAAATGAAATGTCACGTCAAGACTAATCTAACTAATTAAAATTAAACTAATTAATTATACTAAGTGTGTATTAAGAATCAAGTTGTTGAAAATCTAATGCAAGAAAATGAAAGACGATGTTATGAGAAAAGAAAAGAGAGAAAAAACCAAATGAGAAGTAAAGTAGAGAAAGAAAATAATGTATAAATTTAACTTAATTATGTGTGTTTGACATTAATTATCTGTGTTAAGTGGTTAATACCTATCTAACTTAACTAACTAAATAATAAACTAGTATGTAATGTGTCAACATAATTATTAAATATGCAACATGATTATGTAATTCTAAGAATATTATATAAGAATTGTGTGAGCTTTCTTTTCTTTCTTTCATTTTTTTCATATTTCATTTTTTTATATATTTATCTCACATTTCATTTTAATTTCCATTACTTCAATGACTAAATTAAAATTAATTAACATTAGATATGACGATCCATCCGTAGTCTTGATCCTTGTGAATTTCCATTAGAAAAAACTATTTAAATGTTCTGATTCAGAATAAATATAGAACTTCTTAACGTCCAATAGTGCAAATCATATACCGAATTAGTTCGATAGGTTTTTCACTTATTATTTCCGAAATTGTTTCAAATAGTTTCATCCTGAATGGACACCAACCAAAGTCCCGGCGTAAACACGAACACATTGTCACTTGATTACGTACATTTCGTATAACGTATGTATCTAGTAAGCAGATACTGGGTTTGTAGTCAATGGTTCATTTCTATGTTGAAAATGCAACAATAGTACCATGTCCCTTGGGTAAGTTTCTGTGAAGAGTATTATTGTTTATGAATTGACATCAGAAAGGTTTCTAGAGAGAGTATCTGCCAAGATGTTCTCTGATCCTGTAATGTACTCGATGGAGAAATCAAAAGGTTGAAGGAGAGTGGCATATCTTGTCAGCTTCGGGCTCTTGTGATTAGCACGACGTAGTGATGCAACTGCCTTCTGATCCGTCTGGACCACAAAAGGTGCTCCTAATAAAAATTTCTCGAGCTTTGTGATCGCCCAGATGACAGATAATAACTCCCTGTCGACGGTGGAGTACTTGACTTCTGGTGGCTTAAGTTTCCGTGAGACGTAGAGTGTGGGATGGAGGACGTCGTCATGATATTGGAGCAAACATGCGCCAATTCCGTAATTACTCGCATCTGTACGGAGTATAAACTTTTTGGAAGCATCAGGTAGTCTCAAAATAGGTGGGTGTGAAAAGATATCGATTATTTTACGGAATATTTTATCACATTCACCAGTCCATGTCACCTTCACTGGCATGTCTTTTTTCAACAGTGATGACAAAACAGCCGTGATAGATAACAGGTTAGGCTCGAATCTGCTGTAATATTGGACTAGTCCTAACAAGCTTCTAACTTGTTTCTTCGTTTGAGGAACAGATACGTTTAAAATTTTGGAAACCGTACTAAGAAGTGTTTGGATATATCCCGCTTCAATGATATTTCCCAAAAAAGTTATTTCATGAAACGCTACTTGTAATTTTGTAGGTTTAGCAGTTAAATTATTCTTTCTTAATGTTTCCAAAACATATTTAAGTCCCGAAAAATGTTCCTCAAATGACGAACTAAATAAGCAAATGTCGTCAATGTATGTGATGATGTCTGATCTACCTGACAAAATCTGTCGCGTCATGCGAATAAAGGTAGCTGGAGCGTTAACAAGCCCAAAAGGCATCACATTCCACTGGTATAGACCTTGCGGAGTGGAAAACGCTGTGTAGTATTTAGCTTTTTCGGTTAGTGGTATCTGCCAATAACCTTTAGTTAAATCTATCTTAGTGAATATAGTTGCGGTAGATAGACGTGGCAGTAAGTCGTCGAGAAGTGGATGCGGTTCGCTATCAACTACAGTTTGTGCATTTAATTTTCTATAGTCGACGCATAGTCTAATGTTATTGTCCTTCTTTCGGACAATAACTAATGGAGAAGAAAATGGAGAATTACTAGTCTCAATAATCCCTAAAGATAACATCTGTTCAAGTTCCTTAGTAGTTTTAGTAAGAAAGTGTAGAGGAACAGAATAGGGATGTACCCGAATTGGAGTATCATCGTTAAGAGTGATGTCATGACTAATGACCGATGTGCGGCCTGGAACGTCGGTCAACACATCTGGATAGGACTGTAAAAGATCAGCAATCTGTTGATGCTGTTGGGGTGTAACCGACGAAGAGATGGTTACGTCCCGCCAAGATTCAGTAGCTTGTACTACAGGTACAGGTAACGCCAACTGTACCTCAGGAAAAGAAGATTCTTCTTCCTGGATAACAGACAGATTAGAATAGTGACATGTAGATACGAAAGTGTCATCTAGTTCACGAAAAATAGCTTGTAGATGTTCAGGACGAGTATGAAACTGTTTGAGCATATTTATGTGAAATATTTTGTGATGTCCCTTAATGTCCAGGACATAATCGACATCAGAAATCTTATCAATTACCTGGTATGGACCATTCCATGAGATGAGTAGTTTATTATCATTATGTGGCAACAACACATAAGCTTGATCTCCTGGAAATAATTGACGTAATCGTCTAGTACTGTTTTGGAAAGTTCTAGCTTTCGCTTTAGCAGCCTCAGATGAAGCTGTTGCCGTTTTGCAGGCATCAATAATATTATTCCGGAGATTAATCACATACTCATAGGATGACTGGGTATCCTGAGTCATCTCCGAGTCAATCAATAAGTCTTTTATTAGTCCCATAGGACCTCTTGGTGAAGCGCCAAAGACTAATTGAAATGGAGAGAAGCCAGTTTGTTCATTTGGCACCTCTCGATAGGCGAACAACACAGCTGGGAGTACTCTGTCCCAGTCCTGTGGATGGTTAACTGTAACTTTATGTAACATTTGTTTCAGTGTGCGGTTAAGTCTTTCTACTGCACCATTACTCATTGGGTGATAAATGCTACTGAGATTTCTATCTATATTCCAGGTCTTCATTACTTCTGTCATAGTTTAAGATTTAAATTGAGATCCATGATCTGATAACAGCTTCCTAGGAAAACCTACTCTAGAAAAGATCAGATGTAGTGCATCTTCAATGGAATGGCTTCTGGCCATCGTGTGCATAAATCGATGCACATGAGAACAAATCTATGTCCTCTGGCTGATGGTAAAAGTGGACCAATAATATCAATGGCCATCTTGTCAAAGGGTCGCACAGATATGTCACAAGCCTGAATAGGCGCCGTGTGAAAGGCTCCTCGTGCTTTCACTTCCTGGCATATAGTACAGGAGCGTACGTACTGTGAAATATCTCGTGACACTCCCGGCCAAAAAAATGAAGATAATACTCGAGAACGTGTCCGAGTATATCCCATGTGACCTGCGCACTTAGAATCATGTGCGTGTTGAAGTATGTACCGTCTAAAAGCAAAAGGTACCATGACCTGTTGTCTTACTTGAGTTTTATCCATAAAACATCTTAATAATATATCATTCTTAATAATAAACCAATGGTTATTATTATTGTTCAAAGTAAGATTGTAAACTTTGTTGACCAGAGCAAACAAATTTTTCAATGATCTGTCTTCCTTCTGTTTTGCAGCAAAGGACGCTCGATCAATCAAAGATTGAACATCAATATTGTCATGTTTGTCTTTTTCCTTTTTATCAGTGTCCATAGTCTCTAATAGTTTCATCTGTGCTCTGGTTGTTACTGCATTTCCAATGCATAGATTATTTCTTTCCCATTCAATAATCTCTTCTGGTGTGCAATCCTTACTGCCATGTATGCGACCTACCATAAGGTCTGCAATTGGGTTCTTTAATATGCATACTTTAACGTTGCCTGTGAAAAAAGGTGTATTAACATGTATAAGGGCAGTTGGATAAAATTCTATTGTTCCTCCGAAAGTCATGCATCTGACATGCTCTCCAGTTGCACAATTGGGATGAACAAGTGACTGACGGACTCCGATCGTTGTAGATCCAGAATCTCTTAACACTGAGACGATGGATCCATTAACAATTCCCCTGTTGAAAATCAGTGAGCCTGTTCCGTCATTGACTGCCAGACCGACTTCTGGGAGAATGTGTCCACAGTTCAGAACCGTCTCTTTTGCCTTCTGAAATATAAGATTACATTCTGGGCAACTATTTGCCACGTTATAATTTATTGCATAACATGTAGACGAAGACGGTATTGTATTATCAATATGTGAACTCTGAACCCCAGGGGTTGTAGTATTCGTAACTGCTGCCCCTGTATTATGATTATAATTTGACGATCTCCGAGAATGAGAACGATGACGAGAATAATCATTTGAATTATCCCGTTGTCCCCTATTGTAACTGTTATCTCGATGTCTCGAGCTATGATTATTGTTATTCCAATTGTTACCATTATTATAGTTATAGGAACGATTCTGACTTGAGTTACGTTGACTATTGTTGTATCTGGACTGAGGTGAATATTTTCTATTTTGTGGTCTTCCTCTATTAAAGTCATTGTTAAAACTATTACGTCCCTTATGAAAATTAACGTCATAATTTCCTTTGAACCTACTTCTGTCTACACTGTGTGTTCTTGGTTTGTTATGATTGTAGTGTGCCATATTAGAAGCAACAGGTAGAGGTTCCCTTATCAAAGAGCTGGAAATGTTCGCATTCGGATGCGCAGTACAATAATTTAATGAAATTTTTTCCAACTCCTTAATAGTATCTGGTTTACGTTCTTGCAAATAGGCAAAGAACGGTGGGCTGACAGAGGATAACACTTTATCCCTTAGTAACAGATCAACTAACTTGTCATATGATTTGTTGACATCTGCCAGTTCAACCCATCTGTTAAATGTATTGCGTATGTTCGCAATAAAACCTGTAAAGTCATTATTAGATTCTGGTAGGATACTTTTAAATTTTAACCTACATTTTTCTTCGTCTAAGTGAAAACGACGTAAAAGTAAGGTCTTAATGGCATCATAGTCTGTGGCTAATGTTGGATCAATATTTTGTGCTGCACTTGCGGGTTCGTCATCCATAAATTCCTTGAGTTTGAGTGCCCATGCAGTTTTGTTAAGGTTATCGACTTTGCATATATCCTCAAAGCTTAATAGCCATGCTGATAAATCATCAACGTGTAACTTGAATGGTGGTAGCTTGAAATAATAATTGACCTTATTTTGGTTGGAGGAGGATCCATTTTGAGCATTATCATTTTGGCTTGCTGCAGCACTTTGTGCCTGAATTCTTGCAGTTTCCAACTTAAGACGTTGCAATTCCAGTTCTTGCTGCATTACAATTTCCTGTCGTCTCAATTTATTTTCTTCTTCAATCCGTAGGATTTCATCTCTTGCCACTTTCCTTTCTTCTTTTTGTCTTAATTCAGCTTTTTTCCTTTCTTCTTCTTGTCTTAATTCAGCTTTTTTCCTTCCTTCTTCTCTTTCAAATTCTTCTTTATATTTTGCAAGTTGTTGTTCTGCTAATATATAAAATGCATCACTAGTATATTGGATTACTACTGCAACTTGATGCAATGTCCCTGAGTCATCACCAAATTTTCTTAAAATTTAATTAAATTCAATTACAAGATTATTATTAAACAAATGATAATATTAGTATTATATGAATAATGTATGAGATGAAGACAAACAAAACAATTAGTTAACCAAGGCTTACAGAACAGTATTACGATACGACAAAGACATTTTCACAATAAAAATGCATTTATAAACTAAGCAGAATAAACCGGAAGTAATGAGAGGTCAAGGAGAAAACCGAATGGAGAATTAATCTACGTACACAAGAAATAATGACGTATACATGGACTCATAGACAAACTTTAAAATACACATATTCATAAATAAAAAATAGTTAGGTCAGGAATGACGAGATAGGTTACAAACATGATACAAAACTGAATAAAATAAAACTGAATATGATCCAATACACCATTAATTTACAACACTGCACAGCTAACAGATACGGTCAAATAATGGCAGGTACGAACGAACAAAATCATCGGAAAGTCATCGATGGGTTCTTCGCTAAATGCAATTAATTAACAGCCCTATGGAACAATCAGGACTGACCTTGACATTCGAAAAGCCATAAGGTTCAGTTCTGATCCCCTCCTACCGCCCACAAGTTAATAACAAAAACATACAGTGGAAAACAAAGAATACATTGAACATGTCTAAACATGCCTGTACGAAAAGGCGATATGGACTCAGCACTGTGTTATCTCAATGACAACAGTCACAAAACTAGACTTATCTTATTAGTGCTCCGATCGATGCTGTTTTCCACCAACGGCTAGACTAATGTCTCGAACTGTTTGCTCCTCGTTGGTATATAACGATTGTCCATTTCTTGGTCATTTTAGATCTTGTCATTTTCATCAACCTGGGTTTACGCTGAAGGTTGTCGTTTGATCGTTAGACATGTACGCATAATTGTGTGACGTCAGCTTGACCTTAGTGGTAACTATGCATCTGCATCATAGGTCACGTTTCAGCATATCACGTGATTGTTAGACAAACGTAAACAGTTCTTTAAAATTTGCGAAAAATTTGGTTTTGTTCCTTCGATCCCCACACTGGCAACCAGTTGTTGCCGTCGTTGTTGCAGCAATTGTTGCAGGCTGGTTTCTTCTGTTAACACTAGGTCATGTCTTATATTACTAATAAAGTCAGTTACTAATATCTGGCCATATATTGCTTCGATCTGTTCCTTGTTTTTTCATTCATTTATTGTATCGTGCTGTTGTTAGTAAGTTACGCGAAGGTGAGTAAACATTATGAACATAATGATAGTTGAATGTCCAAAGTTCATTGACTTGATAAGTCCTTCATTGAGTCCACATATTTAATATATCGATTCCACACATAAACAATCCATACATGGTAGTCATGAAGAAAATACATATTAAGTTCAGATCCTACGTCGTATATGATCTATCTGCAAATCAGTCCTTGTCCAGTAATATGAATTACTATAGTCAGAACGTCATAACTATATGTACGCGCGGTTGGTGAAACCCAACGACCGACAGTGAGATTATGCGTCTGGCAAAATATAATTAATAAGGACTGTTAATTCCTCCCGACTTAGGTTTAGTCAATTACTAACCTGAAACATTTTATCTCTTTTCATAGTAACAGTGGACTGACCCATGTCCATACTTAAATACAATATAACTGTGTGGCACTCCATGCCTGACACTATAAGAATACAAGGAGACGTCTCTTCAGTTCGACGGTCATACAAGAAAGGGTCCCGTCTCTTGGTCACGGTGCGTGACCTACCAACGCTAGCACGTCATAGCGTTCAATAGCCTAATAATACTTTACATTATATTAAATGCTGCAATCCCCAAAACTGCACGATCTAGCAGACGGCGTCTATAAAAATACCGTAACAGCTATACCTCATGCCTATATGTATGCTATACCTCACGCCTATATGTATGCTATACCTCACGCCTATATGTATGCTATACCTAATGCCCATCCAGCAGTGCAGTGAGGTGGCTGCACCAGTGAGTTTCAGGTATTTCATTTACTCCTTCTGCCCCAGGAACTATATAGCTCACAACTTTATGTGAAGTGCTGTTTGGTTCGCCTGTATAGTTACAGACAGTTTCATTCATGTCTGCACTCTATGCCATATAAAAATGACATTTCTTACATATAGATTAACAATATTTCAAATTGTTCTTCAGGCAATTAATAACGATTATATATATACAACAGTACTTTGCAAAAAAATGGCAGTCATATTGCTCAGCTAAATAAGCTGAAATCTAATTAAATATGCATGTTCTGCCCCAAATTTGCACTCCACTGAAGTGAGCAAACACTACCAAAAGTAAAAAAAAATTAGCGTAGAGTAACGTCCCTTGATAATAGAGCAGACGACAATTTCTAATGCTAGTGGCAGAAAATGGATACAAAGACAAAGTGTATGTTAATTTCACAGCTTTGGAATGAAGGAAATCAAACATGTTCCAACATTTCTAAAACTTTGAACATTCCTGAGCGGACTGTCTACAGAGTTGTGAGTAAATTAAAAGCAGGTAATGGAATCGAGCGAAAAGAAGGTAGTGGGAGGCCAAGAATTTTGGACACAAAGGACCATCGGCGTCTCGCCCAAATCGTTCGGGCTGGGCCAATGAAGAGTGTAGAAAACATACGGCAGCGCATGATCGAGTTGGGAAGCCCAGAGGTATCTAATACTACTGTCAACCGGGAGCTACACAGGATGAATTACACAAAAACGAGGTTAATTTCGTCACCATTGCTCACAGAGACTCACAAACAGATGCGCTTGAACTGGTGCCACGAACACCAAAATTTGTCATAGGACAATGTGATTTTTTCAGATGAATGTTCTGTTTGGTCTTATCCTACTCAAATAAATATTTGGACGAAAGGCTCGTTAACGCCTGTGTACCAGTGACCGAAACATACCTAGAAATTCCATCTTTGGGGAGGGGTGTCAGCAAGAGGTGCCACCCCACTGTGTGTTTTCACAGGAATTCTCACGAAAGAAAGGTACATCGACATACTAGAGGGACACCTTCTGCCATTTATGCAGGTCATGTACCCCGATGGGTGCACATTTCAACATGACAATGACCCAAATCGTACAGCTCATACCCCCAAAGCATGGCTGCAAGAGAAGAATGTGATAGTGCTGAAGTGGCCCAGCAACAGTCCCGATCAAAACCCAATTGAAAACGTTTGGGCACTACTCAAGAATCATTTAAAAAAGAGGGGACTCAGAGACGTTGAACAATTGAAGAAGGAAGCTGAAAAATACTGGGACAGTCTGACTCTCAATTACCTACAAACATTTGTGGGAAGTATGCCTCGCCGCATCCAGGCTTGCCTTGCTGGAGAAGGCAACATTATATTGTACTGAAACCACTGTTAATAGATAGGGGAGATACCAATCTTCCTCTGGACATACAGTTTTTATTATTATTTGCTTCTATGAGTGTGCTGCGTTGCGAAAATATGACTGCCATTTTTTTTGCAAAGTACTGTATATAAAACAAACATGACATGAGAAAAAAGCCAAGACAGAAACAGCTCAGCTGAGAATGTTATATTTGTTTGTCTCATAGCTACATTTTCACGTTATATTTGTTTGTCTGTTATCTCCTTTCTTATGTTATATTGATTCTCTCTTAGCTGTATTCTCACATTATATTTGCTAGGGTTGTTCTGTCTGAAGCTGCTGTCCGTTCATATGTTTTCGTTTCGCCACGATAAACTAAAATAATTCTTATAAATAACCTTCTCGCGACATACAATCTGCAGTATCTATTTCATAAAGGGTCGACCTCTGCAGGACTCTCTATCCTAGACCTGTTTACGTCACCACAATTCCTGTATTTGGTAACTTACTAAATCAACAAAATATTACTTTAAAAAAAATATTTAAATGTTTAACAACTAATATTTATTATGCATAGACTTATTTCGACTCCAGTGCATACTGCTGACGGCGTATTTTATGGCTCTGAAACATGGACAATAGCAAAAACAATAATCAAGAAGTTATAAATGACTATATATGAATGACTGTGTAAAACATAAAGATTGAAATAGTATGTCAAGATCATACTTACTTAGTCGTTCCCCTTCTACCGTGAGGTGTAGAGGTTTGGAAGAGAGAGCGCCAGACTAACCTATCGGCTGTCTTCCTCCTGGCCTGGTTCCATTCTAGTCCTCGGTCCTTCAAAGATTGTCTAATGTTGTCCTCCCAGCGGACTCTGGGTCGTCCTGGGAGTCTGGATCCCTGGCTCTTTGTTTCCCATGCTTGTCGTGGTAGCCGATCTTCTCCCATTTTGCAGACATGGCCAAACCATCTTAGTTAGTCATATATATCCTTAAGTATGTCAAGATCACCGATGAATAATCTGTTGAAAAAACCGGCCAAATACTAGAAAGACTTGAGTTGAAGAAATGGCGTTGGTGGAGAATAAAACACACACACTGACGAGCGCAGCTGATAGCAGTACAAGGTAGTTGTTGTTCTAGACTCCCCAAGGTGAAAGAAATAGCAAGAGCACCACAAAAATCCAGGAGGAAGAGAACTGGAGACATTCCTTAAAAACAATGGAATAAGACCTGGGGAGAACTCTATTGCACGAAGCTTGGGGGCCGGGCGTGAACTGATTTGAAGACCTCTTCTTCACAGGAAGACTGAAGGATGATGATGATGATGATGTGTGTATACTTGCATAGCTGTGCTGTGTACTTAACTGTATCTTAAAACGGATATAAGATATCTTAGTTTAACTCTTCAGGTGCAAGTCCGGCTAGAAACAATAATGTATAGCAAAAAAAAAAAAAAAATGTCATAAATTAGAGGGAAGCTCAAGCCGGGTCATTTCTCTAAATATGAAGCAGTCTATATAATGACTCTCCACGTTGCTCAATGTCTTGCAAATTGTAGTATTTTCACTCAGCTGTTGTTCCCACGTCATCAATAAATCTACGTTATACGCTGTTCTTCATCTTCCAATTCATCAAACCTGTTCTCTCACTTCTTGAAGTAAAACGTGTTCCCTGCTGCCAGTAACATCGTAAATGCATGTCATTGATATTGAGTGATTGATTAGGGTCACAACATGATAAATTTAATGAAAAACAGGAAATATTTACTGAAACAAGTGACTGAAGTACTCAGTGAATGTTTAATAACAAAGTGCACTAACTGGAGTGATCGATTTATAACAAATTTTACATGCTGAGATTACTGCTTCATAAAGAAATGTACATACTGAAGTTAATGCTTTGTAATGAACTCTACATAATGAACTGAATAATGCGTAACTAAATCACTATAAAGTCATTGTTTTTTTAAAACAAATTCAATACCCTGAAAAAAAATGATCACGTAGTAAATTTCTTACGCTAACGTGAATGTGTAGTAACACATTTGAGGTGGTCGTTTCATAACACATGTGAAGTGGTCGTTTCATAACACATGTGATCGTTTTATAACACATATGAAGTTGTCGTTTCATAACGATATTTGTAATGAAGTGAATACAGTTCAATCGAGTCTGATGCGGTGTTTAGGTTCTGTAGACACCGCGTAATGTCAAAAGACGCCGATAGTCAAAATACGGTTGTAACTCTTGCAAGCCCCCATAAATTGATCAGTTTTCAAATAAAAACTGCTTGAAATTATTACTTCACTACATATATTGTACAATTTAACGACTTCTTTGCGTTTAGAGACCATTGTTTACAAAATATTGGTTTTTTTTTAATTTCTACAATTTAAAGCATAATAACACAGAAAAGTGTTAACAACACAAGGTAGCGCCAATATGACAACTTGACAATATGTGCATGGCAAGATTTTTAAAAACTGAAAATAAAAACGTGACTTTTGCTTAGTTACCAAGTACAAAGTGTTTTTCATCTTCATTTTTATTATTATTTCTGTATATTCTGTGTATTATTTGGCTTTATTTTACATTTTATTTTCTTAACTAGAGTTGTAATAAATAATTTTTTATGCATTTATTCAACAACAAAAATTCAGATACGTAATTAGTAACTTTTTATAATTTCATCCCATTGGCCAACCAAACGCATTAAGCATCAATTAACAGAGGAAGGTTACCGTCTTTTGTTTTAGAAAATGGTACCTGAATCAGGGGTAGAATTCTCAGAATTCATTGCAAGGACACGTCTTACATTTAATCGTTGGATTGAGCTGTCCAAAACAGAAAAGACACATGAAGCCCTTATGGACTTGTTGCTCAGAGACACGATTATGTCAAGTGTAAATAAACCATTCCTTGAATTCCTACATGAGCGTAAACCCAAGACACTAAAAGAAATGGAAGAATATTGTACCCAATACATCACGGCACATAATAGTTATCAAAACCAAGGTAACCAATCATTTCAGGGTTCTTCTGCGAAGTACTGGAGACGAGCCGACAGCCCTCGATTCAGGGGTGGTCATAATTATAGGAATTTCCGCAGAGGAAGTCATTATAGGAATTATCCAAGTCATCCATCATGGAGACAACAAGACCATAATTACAGAGATACTCATTATAATGAATATGATTTTGGTAACCATGAGAACTATGACTCAAACCCAAATAGGGGTTACAATAGGGGAAACAATAATGATTACAGAGGCAATAATAATCGTGGTAGATCACAATACAAAAAACATAAATCACATTATCAGGCAAACTCTGCACAGCAAGAGTCACATGAAGCCTATAAACAGACTAAAGATAATAATGACGCTAATAATATGGCATGTTCCGCTTTTGATTTTGGGAGAGCATTTCAGTGCCCCCAATGCAAAACATTATTTGAACCAACTACGGTGTCCACTTTAAGTTGTGGCCATCCTCTTCCCGCTCTTCCTGCGTCAGTCACGCATGATGGAAGAGGTTCTCTTGTCTTACATAAAGGTTTAGTAAATGACAATCCAGTCTCAGTTCCTTTTGATTCTGGATGCACCACAATTGGTGTTAGGCAGTCACTTGTAGATCCTTCTCGTGCCACAGGAAAAGTAGTCAAATGTGTAACATTTGGCGGCACCTTAGAGAAATACTCTACTGCTATCATTAAGATAGCTACTCCTTTCTTTACAGGAGATGTACACGCATGTCTTCTGCCGAATCCGATCGCTGATCTTATCATCGGTCGTATTCACGGAGTCAAAGAATGCACTCCACAACAAATTTCCGTTTGGGAAAAACAAAATATGCAAACTGCTAATGCTGTAGTCACTAGAGCTCAAGCTCTTAATATGCCTCAAACTTCATCTACTGAAGATAATGAAGTGCATAACCAAAATGATCCCTTGGTAATTTCTCGTGACTCGTTTATAAAACAGCAAGAAGATGATCCGACTCTAAAGAAATTCTTCACTCTTGCAACAAAAGGTGATCCGAATAAAGATATAAAGCGTAAATCTTGGATTACAATGAAGAATGGCGTACTTGTACGTATGGTGCAAGACTCCGCTAAGTCAAGTCACTCTCAGATTCTTGTGCCCAAGAATTTGAGAGTTAAAATTTTGCAGCACGCTCACGACTCTCAGTGTGCTGGACATATTGGTTTTTTCCGTACAAAGTCAAGAGTTCTTGCGGCTTTCTTTTGGCCTTTTGTGAACAAGGACTTACGGATTTGTTGTCGATCTTGTAAAGTATGTCAAGAGGTCAAATCCAAAGGTCCACGCCATGCTGCACCTATTCAGGCTGCAGACATCCCTATTCGACCATTTCAGAAAATGGCGATAGACATCATTGATCCATTTAAGATCAAATCTGCTAGAGGACATCAGTTTATCTTGACGTGTGTTGATATGTGCACACGTTGGCCAGAGGCTATTCCTCTGAAGAGCATTACTACTGCTGACATTGTAGATGCTCTTTGGCTTATATTTTCTCGTCTGGGATTCCCCGGAGAGATATTATCAGACCATGGCACCCAACTAATATCGGATACCATGTCTCAAGTAATGTCTACTCTGCAGATAGAGAGATCTTTGAGTAGTATCTATCATCCTATGTATCGCTATTACATCCCCTGCATAGGGTGCTGTGCCAGTGCTGGGAAGAGACAACTATTCCTCAAGACATGCGAGATGCCAAGATTGTAACACTTTATAAAAATAAAGGAGGCAGAAGTGACTGCAATAACTACAGAGGCATCTCTCTTCTTAGTATTGTTGGTAAGGTTTTTGCCAAAGTCATCTTAATGCGACTACACAAGTTAGCTGAACGCATATATCCAGTGGCACAGTGTGGATTTCGAGCTGGCAGATCAACAACAGACATGATCTTCTCTCTCCGCCAGCTTCAGGAAAAATCAAGAGAGCAAAAAAGACCATTATATATCGCCTTTATAGACCTCACAAAAGCATTCGACCTGGTTAGTAGGGATGGACTCTTTAAAATCCTCCTGAAAATAGGCTGCCCTTCTAAAATGCTGGAAATGATAAAGTCATTCCATGACGGCATGAAGGGAACAGTCCAATATGCTGGAAGCACGTCACAGCCCTTTGATATACGAAGTGGCGTTAAACAAGGCTGTGTTCTGGCTCCGACCCTCTTCGGAATCTTCTTTGCCTTACTCTTGAAACATGCACTCAGAGATGCAACTGAAGGAATATGCCTTCACACTAGGTCAGATGGCCGTCTGTTTAATCTTTCAAGGCTGAAGGCAAAAACAAAAAGCAGAAGGGTCACTATAAGAGACTTGTTGTTCGCTGATGATGCTGCAGTCGTCACTCAAAGCCAACAGGAGCTTCAGAGCTTGATGAATCGCTTCACTAAAGCATGCAAGGACTTTGGCCTCACAATAAGTCTAAAGAAAACGAATGTGCTGAGTCAGGATGTGGGTGCTGCACCAGTTATCACTATCGATAACTATGAATTGGCAGTGGTGCACCACTTCACATACCTAGGGTCTACCATCAATGACAAACTCTCACTGGATACAGAAATTGACAGCCGCATTGGCAAAGCTGCAGCTACCTTTGCCCGCCTCACATCGCGTGTTTGGGGAAACTCTAAACTCACAATGAAGACCAAAGCTGCGGTATATAATGCCTGCGTCACCAGCACACTCCTATATGGCAGCGAGACCTGGACGACCTATGCTAAGCAAGAAAGAAGGCTCAATACCTTCCATTTGCGGTGTCTACACCGCATCCTCGGCATCTCGTGGAAAGATAAAGTGACAAATGTTGAGGTGTTGTCACGTGCTGGCCTTCAAAGTATGTATACGCTTATTAGACAGCGCAGACTTCGCTGGCTTGGCCATGTTCGCCGCATGGAAGATGGTCGCATCCCAAAAGATATCTTCTACGGACAATTAGCAGATGGTAAGAGAACAGTTGGGCGATCACAGCTGAGGTTCAAAGATGTGTGCAAGAGAGATATGAGGGTACTGGACATGGATCCAGCAAGATGGGAGGATGAAGCTGCCGATCGCACTAAGTGGCGATGCTATTTACGGCGCCACCTCAGATTGGGCGAAGAGAGGCTCACACAAGAAGCAGAGGTGAGGAGAAAACGTCGAAAGGAGCACCAGGAAAATAAGCAGCTGAGGGCTGTCACCTCAGGGGCGCATTCCCATAGTCAGTTATGACTGAAGGGGCTATTATTATTATTATCTATCATCCTATGTCCAATGGGATGGTCGAATGGCTAAATAGAACACTCAAAAACGTACTAGGGAAGATAACTGAGGATCATCCTCAAGATTGGGACAGGGTTTTACCCGCGGCCCTCTTCGCTTACAGAGATGTCTCTAATGAACATACAGGATTTTCTCCCTTTGAACTTGTCTTTTGCGCGCGACCGCGCGGCCCTATGTCTTTGCTTCATGATCTCATAACCGCTGATAATATTACCGATAACACAAAATCTTCTTACGAATATGTCATCGCGCTGAGACAAAAGATTATCGAAGCATGCAAATTGGCAACTTCTTCTTCTGAATTTGCTAAACAGAAGGCAAGACAATTTGCCAATAAGAAAAGAACCTTAGGACAACTTTGTCCTGGTGACAAAGCATTTGTTTTGCTACCTTGTAGGGAAAACAGACTTCTTATTTCTTGGAAAGGTCCGTACGATATAATCTCGAAAATTTCCGATGTTGACTACATTGTCGATATTGATGGAAAGCATAAAACCTTCCACATCAATATGCTTACGGAATTCCATGAACGTCCGGATTATTTACAGCCTATTGTCCAGGCAACGGACGATTCACCAGTCCAACATGGTCATTACTCATCACTGTCCGTAATACAGGATGAGGAAACAAGTTTTTCGGATGTTAATCTTCCGCTTCCGATGATTCCACTTCATTCTAGTGAATCATGGAAAAATGTTATTGTCTCTCCTGATTTATCTCTAGGAGAACAGCGACAAGTTTCGGCTATGTTACAAACATTTCAGGATGTCCTTACTGACATCCCTGGGCAAACTCATGTCATTGAACATGACATTATTCTAACTGACCATAATCCTATTAGGGTCAGACCTTATCCTATCCCTATACATTTTCAAGCACAGGTTGAGAAGGAGTTGGATGAGATGATAGATTTAAAAATAATTGAACCATCCACTTCTGCATATTCTTCGCCGATGGTTATTGTTCGGAAAAAAGACAATAACATACGTCTTTGCGTTGACTATCGCAAATTGAATCAAGTTACGAAGTTCGATGCTGAACCTATGCCTTTACTAGAAGAGCTACTTACTAGGCTTTCTAAATCTCATTTTTTCACTAAACTTGATTTGTCTAAAGGATATTGGCAAGTTCCTTTATCTGAACGCGCCAAACCAATTACGGCTTTTTCTACACCTAGAGGCCTTTTTCAATGGAATTTCATGCCTTTCGGCCTTATGAACGCACCGGCTACATTCGTACGCATGATGCGTCGAATCCTATCTTATCGGTCAGATGTCATTGTGTATCTAGACGACATCTGTCTTTTCAGCGATACTTGGGAAGATCACTATTCGGGGTTAGTTGAATTACTATCTACTCTACGCGAGTATAACCTGACAGCGAAACCCTCTAAAGCCTGCATTGGTTTTAGCGAAATTTCTTTCCTAGGCCATCGAGTTGGTCATGGTTTCCTAAAGACAGAGGACCATAATATCACTAAGATACTTAACATCTCTATTCCTAAGACTAAAAAGCAAGAGCGAAGTCTCTTAGGTCTTATTCAATTTTATGGAAGATTCATTCCGAATCTATCCTCTATTATGGCACCTCTTTCTACACTACTAAATAAACTGTCGCCTAATATGGTCCACTGGTCACAGGAATGCCAATCCTCTTTGTATAAGATTAAAAATTTGTTTTCAACACCACCTATTTTAGTGTTACCTACTACAGATAAGACATTTGTTCTTCGTAGTGACGCTTCATCAACTGGGATTGGAGCGGCACTAATGCAAGAGTACTCTGGAACTCTGCATCCTGTAATGTATATCTCCAGAAAACTTAATGCTGCAGAAAGGAATTATTCGGTTTTAGACCGTGAACTATTGGCTATTGTTGCGTGATAAATTCTCGCAACATCGTTTTATTTCAATATCTGTTTTATAACGCAAGGGCAACAACTGCTTGAAATTTATAGTCACTTTTCTCGGTAAGCATTTGTCTTCTCGCGTTGGTATCGAATGCAGTTAAGTTTGAGCTGTGGTCATTTTGCGCTGGACTGCGCATGACTTGTCTTGCTTTTTTGTCGATCGGTTTCCGCCCACCACTAGTGGGAGTGAGCGATTTGGAATGGCGAAAGAGATGCCTCGTTGAAGAGGGGATCTCCGCTATGCAGGTGGAAAGAGAAAGCAAAAATGGAACATGAAGAAAAGGTCTTAGCTTTAGAGTTGGAAAAATTGAAATTGACGAGCATGAGTAATGGTAATGATTCAAACAAGGGTTCATCTTCTGGTAAGGCTAATAATGATACTTTTAAGATTAAGTTACCAACATTTAGTCCTTCCAGTGATGACATAATGTTCTATCTGGACAGATTTGAACAAGCATGTACAGCTCATAACAAGACAAAGCAAAATATGTTTATCAGTTATCAGGGATACTGACAGGTAAAGCTCTAAGTATATTAAATATGGTGGATGAACCTGACAAGAACAATTATGAGGTTGTCAGGGCCGCTTTGTTAAAGAAATATCAGCTTAACGAAGACGGCTATCGTCTACAATTTAAAAACATGTTACCTGAAAATGGAGTTGAATTCTCCGAGTTTATTGCAAGAATACGCATTACTTTCTCACGATGGGTTGAACTATCTAAGACGGAAAAAACTTATGAAGGACTTATGGACTTAATACTTAGAGACAAAGTCATGTCGTCTGTCAATGAGTCTTTCCTTGCTTTCCTTCATGAACGTAAACCTAAAACAATAAAAGAAATGGAAGATTTCTGTTGCCAATACGTAACTGCGCACCCACACATAACCATGGGTAACTCTAAGGTGAAAGAAGGTTTACCAGTTGCTTCGGCAGCTCCGTATGGCCAAAACTTTGCTCGTAGATTCCAACAAAATTTTGATAGAAAGAGTAGCGGTAATTTCTGTCAAAATCATGGAAATCAATTTCATGGTGATTCTTCTTCGAAGAATTGGAGACAACCTGATAGTACTCGTTACTATCACCCTAATAATTATAAGCATTTCAAAAGAGGATATGGTAATAGAGGTTATTCCTGCCGAAGACCTCAGAACCAAACAAATAGATGTTCGCATCAATGTGAACATGATAGTAATCGTGGAAACTGGAATTCGAACCAGGATAACAATTACAATAGAGACAATAATAACTGCAGAGATAATAATAACTCTGATAACTTCAGAGGTAATAATAGTCGGGGTAGATCTCAACACAAAAAAAAAGAGATATCAGCAGGCTAATGCTGTACAACAGGAAACTGAGGGAGCCTGTAATCATGTTGTTGATAGTAAAAACTTTGACGCTGTCACTAGTTCTGCTTTTGACTTTGAGAGAGCAAACAAATGCCCCCAATGCAGTACTTTATTCGAACCGGGTACCATAACTACTTTGAGTTGTGGTCACCCACTTCCCGCTCTTCCTGCTGCTGTTGCGCATGACGGGAGGGGTTCTTTAATTCTACATAAGGGTCTTGTTAATGAACTCCGGTCTCACTACTTTTCGATTCCGGATGCACCACTATTGGTGTTAGACAATCGCTTGTAGATCCATCTTGTGCTACAGGAAGGGTTATTAAATGTGTCACATTTGGCGGCACTCTAGAAAAATATCCTACTGCTGTAATTCGCATTGCCACTCCTTTCTTTACTGGAGATGTGCATGCTTGTCTCTTACCTAATCCTATTGCGGACCTTATTATTGGTCGTATTCACGGAGTTAGGGAGTGTACCCCACAGCAGATTGCTGCTTGGGAAGATAATAACATGCAAGCTACAAATGCAGTAGTTACAAGAGCACAAGCTCTACAAACACCCGAAACTTCACTGAATAGTGATAAAGAAGTTGATAGCCAAGATAGTCACTTAGTAATCACTCGTGACTCTTTCATAAAATTGCAAGAAGAAGATCCTTCTTTAAAAAAATTCTTCGTTCTTGCGAAGAAAGGTGATCCGAATCAGGATACAAATAGAAAATCTTGGATTGCAATGAGAAACGGCGTACTTGTACGTATGGTACAAGATTCGACTACGTCGGCACATTCGCAAATTCTTGTTCCCAAGAGCATGAGAGTCCAAATATTACAACATGCTCATGACTCGCAATGTGCTGGACATATGGGTTTTGCCCGTACGAAGTCGAGAGTCCTTGCGGCTTTCTTTTGGCCTTTTGTCAATAAGGACATTCGTATTTACTGCCGATCATGCAAGGTATGTCAGGAGGTCAAATCTAGAGGACCACGACATGCTGCGCCTATCCAGGCTGCTGACATTCCTATTCGGCCGTTTCAGAAAATGGCCATAGATATTATTGGCCCTTTTAAGGTCAAGTCGGCCAGAGGACATCAGTTTTTATCCTTACATGTGTCGATATGTGCACACGTTGGCCAGAGGCTATTCCTCTTAAGAGCATATCTACTACAGATATCGCAGATGCTCTTTGGTTGATATTTTCTCGCTTGGGGTTCCCCAGAGAAATATTGTCAGACCATGGCACTCAACTCATATCTGACACTATGTCACAGGTAATGTCTACCTTACATATTGAACGATCTCTCAGTAGTATCTACCATCCTATGTCTAATGGGTTAGTTGAGCGTCTGAATAGAACGCTCAAGACTTTGCTTGGTAAGATAACTGAAGATCATCCTCAAGATTGGGACAGGGTTTTACCCGCGGCTCTCTTTGCCTATAGAGAAGTCCCTAATGAACACACAGGATTTTCTCCCTTCGAACTTGTCTTTGGCGCGCGTCCACGCGGCCCTATGTCTTTATTACACGATCTCATCACTGCCGATGATATTAGCGATGAAACTCAATCCTCATATGAGTATGTCATTGCTCTTAGACAAAAGATCATTGAGGCATGTAAGCTAGCAACTGCTTCATCAGAAATTGCTAAAGAGAAGGCAAGGCAGTTTGCTAACAAGAATAGATGTCTACGACAACTTTGTCCAGGTGACAAAGCATTCGTCCTACTCCCCAGTAGGGAAAATAGACTTCTTATTGCATGGAAAGGTCCGTATGCAATAGTCTCTCGGATTTCCGATGTTGACTATGTGGTCGATATTGATGGAAAGCATAAAACTTTCCACATAAACATGCTTTCGGAATTTCACGAACGTCCGGACTATTTGCTGCCTATTTTCCAGGCAACGGATGATGCTCCTGCACCTCACGGTCATTATTCATCCCTGTCTGTCATTCAGGATGAGGAAGCTACCTTCTCTGATGTCAACCTTCCCCTTCCAGTGGTTCCATTACATTCCACGGAATCTTGGAAAAACGTTTCTGTTTCTCCTAATCTTCTGGTGACGAACATCGACAAGTCTCGTCGATGTTACAAACATTTCAGGATGTTCTCACTGACATTCCTGGACACACAGATGTCATAGAACATGACATAATTCTTACCGACAATAATCCAATTAGGGTTAGGCCGTATCCTATTCCTATACACTTTCAGTCGCAAGTGGAAAAGGAATTGGATGAAATGATTCAATTAAATATAATTGAACCATCGACTTCACCATATTCTTCTTCCATGGTTATTGTCCGGAAGAAGGATAAGAACATACGAATTTGCGTTGATTATCGCAAATTGAATCAGGTCACAAAGTTCGACGCTGAACCGATGCCTTTGTTAGAAGATCTACTGATTAGACTTTCTAATTCTAGATTCTTCACTAAACTTGACTTGTCTAAAGGTTATTGGCAAGTGCCTTTAGCAGAGCATGCCAAACCTCTTACTGCTTTTTCTACACCTAGGGGTCTATTTCAATGGAATGTTATGCCTTTTGGTCTCATGAACGCCCCTGCCACTTTCGTTCGCATGATGCGTCGAATTCTGTCACATCGTTCGGATGTCATCGCATACTTAGATGACATCTGTCTCTTCAGTGATACCTGGGAAGATCACTATTTAGGGTTATATGACTTACTGTCCACTCTACGTGAGAATAATTTGACAGCAAAACCTTCTAAAGCTTTTGTTGGTTTTGGTGAAATCTCTTTCCTGGGTCATCGTGTTGGTCATGGTCTCTTGAAGACAGAAGACCACAATACTTCCAAAATACTGAACATCTCTGTTCCTAAAACGAAGAAACAGCACTGATGCAAGAATATGCAAATACTCTGCATCCTGTTATGTACATTTCTAGAAAACTAAATGCGGCAGAGAGGAACTACTCGGTTTTAGACCGTGAGTTGTTAGCGATGGTTTGGTCAATTCTAAAGCTACAAAGATTCCTCCTGGGCGCACATTTCATTCTAGAGACTGATCAGAAAGCTCTTACAGCTATTCAGACTAAGAATTTGAAGAGTTCGAGATCCACTCGATATGCTATAGCTCTTCAACCTTTTCACTTCACGGTACGAGCTATCCGTGGTGCGGATAATGTGATGGCTGACATTTTGTCTAGATGCCCACATGACTCCAACTAATACTTCTGTCCTATATTTCCATATATTACAGAGTCATAACACACCTATATTTCTACAATAGATTAGCACATCTGTACTTACTTTATATGTACACACTATCGTGCTTTGTTGTCATCTTCTTCTGTTCGTTTTTTAAGATGATAGAGGAGGACTGAGTAGTAATATAAGGGCCGTTAGTTTACTAAACAGCCACAATTATTAATAATGTATTGTACCTTATGAAGCATATTAGTTATTAATTAGCATTATATTGCTTGTACTTTCTCAGAATGTCATTGTTGAGCTGAGGACTTACCTTACGAGTTCTAGATTGTGTACTTACCCTCGGAATACCAGAGCATATGTCCTGGATCGTCATGTAGTTTAACTTTACTATGTACTTATGTCATTACATGTCAAAGAATGTACTATTTAAATTTTCCTATCAGATTTGTACATCCATTTTTAAAGACAATATTAGAGTATGCTGTTTAATGATGATTATAGTAACTTGCATACGTATATTGTGTTTACATGCTAACGTGATGTGTGTTGGTGACACCTCCCCGATGTGAATATTTTTTGAGACATATTTATTTTTCTGTTGAGGTATATCCTCACCAGACACTCTATAATTAGCCTATTGTTTGGCAATTTAGTTAATTATCAGCGCATAATTCGTGCGTTTTGAGCCGCTTATCGCTTGCTCTTTGATATTGGAAAAAAAAAATATGTTCCACATTTTTTTTTTAATCGGGAGGAGGTGGTGATATGTTGCGTGATAAATTCTCGCAACATCGTTTTATTTCAATATCTGTTTTATAACGCAAGGGCAACAACTGCTTGAAATTTATAGTCACTTTTCTCGGTAAGCATTTGTCTTCTCGCGTTGGTATCGAATGCAGTTAAGTTTGAGCTGTGGTCATTTTGCGCTGGACTGCGCATGACTTGTCTTGTTGTTTTGTCGATCGGTTTCCGCCCACCACTAGTGGGAGTGAGCGATTTGGAATGGCGAAAGAGATGCCTCGTTGAAGAGGGGATCTCCGCTATTTTTGTTCTGTCAGGGATGTGTAGTCCTCTTAATGGATATTTCGTTTATTCGAGATAATACCTCTAGTGTTTCCCACATGTCGGGAGGCGTGATATTTCTGTGTATTTCATGAAAGCAAGGTAAATTGACTCTTTCATTAACTCTATTGATTTTGGGTCGTGAGCGAAAGTCGTCGTCACGAGATGTTTTCCTAGCTCACATGTCGCTGCATTGTACTGCATCGGTTGATGCAGGTACCAAGGACCATTACTTGCTACTTTGTTAAATGAACTAGGTTTGGAAAACCTTTATTATCTAGAGGATATTTTTGAGGACATTATTTATACTTCGGCAGACGTGTCTGTCTTGCTGAAGTCAAACTAAGGAGAGTGAACTGATCTCATACATCTGGTTATCTCCTGGCTGTTATAGAAAAGGATGGAGTTGTTCACCTGACTACATTTACAGCACTTTGAAATATAACATGCATCTGACTCATCATTGTAATGCTGTCTACCGTTTATTGCTGTATTGAATGTTGCTGTGATAATGACTGTTTGATGTGCCTACACATTTGCGTAACCATTTTGTCACTGTGGCGTCCACAATAAATAATGAAGAAAAACGTCAACGGCTGTTTCAAGACTCATTGACTTTATACGTCGTGAGTTTACTGACGTCCTATGTGGATTGCCCTGTTATTGTTGCATGAACATTGTTTTGACTGAACACATCTACACACTACACAAAACCAGACATGCGGATGCCATCCATCATCATATGGCATCACGCATCAGCTATGGTCTGGTCAATTCTCAAACTACAAAGATTCCTTCTAGGCGCACATTTCATAGTAGAAACCGACCAGAAAGCTCTTACGGCTATACAGAGTAAGAATTTGAAGAGCTCGAGGTCTACTCGATAAGCAATTGCTCTTCAACCTTTTCATTTTTCGGTACGAGCTATCCGTGGATCAGATAATGTGATGGCAGACATTTTATCTAGATGCCCACATGATTCCACCTAACTGTTGGGTCTTGGACTTCTTAACACATCTAACTCTACAACATTTTTTTTTCTATATCAAGATAGATACACATTGTAATTTGTAATATAGGGATTGTATCACTACTATCACTGCGTTCATTAATGTATATTTACTGCTGATCTTTTGATGATTTTTTTTCTTCCTTCGTGATCATGAACTCATTGTAACAATAATATGGAATTATTGTATGATTTTTTGAATGGATTTTGATATTGCCAGTATTGTAGTATATGTTGGTGACACCTCTCTGGAAATATTTATACTTAGAGAAATACTTTCTCTGAGATGTTGAGATATATTCTCACTAGTCGATTCATATGACGACTTAGCCTTACATTAGGCGTTATATTTATTTGTAATACTTTTCAGCTGCGCATTTTTCATGCGTTGTGAGCCTATTGTATGTTGCTCCTAGATGTATTTCAAAAAAAAAAGTTTCATTTTTTTCCCGGGGGGTAGGTAGTCTGTTACGCACAGATTCTGGTATTGGCAATGAATAGAGAGATATATATATAGAAAGATATTTGTTTGTCTGTAAGCTTGTGTATATTTGAAAATATTTGTTAATAATATTTTGGGTCTAAGATTAGAACTCTAGTCAAAGGGCGAATACTTATTTTTTGCTTCGAATGAAAGTAAATATGTAGTTGTCCCACTTGAATATAGTTCAAAGTTAACTTTAGCGCATGCCCAGACTGGGTGTGTTTTTTGAAAAGGAACTTCCGTCATGTCGAGATGTGATCTGTGTACGGGCAAGACATGTTCTGATGTCCCCGAGTTTTTCTGTCATCATGGGAAAAACATTCTGTGAATTTGATGGCAGGTCTATTAACATTAGTCCCATGTGTTTAATTCTAACGTCTGGAGACGGGTGGAATTGTGGTGTTCTCGAACACAAAGGTAATCGCTCCTCCTACTTTGTCCTGTAGCCGGTGAAGTTAGACTGTGTTGTTCGACTCATTCGCATCGTCAGGCAGAGGAGAGACTCTGTTATTAGAAGTACACCAGATATCTCTATACTTGATATATCTATGTTTCAGGCTACTTATGCCCACAGAACAGTTATTATTATGTTCCTCGAACTTCGCTATGCCAGCGGAGATACCTCTACGAAGGTTAGACTTAGAAAATATGTCCACAGAAGGTCAACGTGAACTGGATTCATAACCCGCCATTTCCGTGCGGCTTGTATTGAGACTTGCCTATATTTATATGATCCATTTGTATCAGGAAAGAGTTGCTTAACTCGCATATTGCTAATGTTTGAGCTAAACCTGCTGAAATTAACATATCTATGAGATCAGCTTACTTGAATGCACAATTTATTGAGGAACTTTACATTATGCTGATTGATATGCCCTACATTGCTTGTGATTGATTGTCAGTGTCAGCGTACCTATTGTGGCGTCCTAATAAATGTTTGGAAAACGTCACCAGCTGTTATTTTTTCGCTTCCTCGTCGTGAGTCAGTGTAACGTCCATGTAACGAGTATACAGTTGCTCTGGGTGGAACTTTATCCATATCATCCCTCCATACATAATGTCAGCGCACCACCCACGCAAACCAGTCCAGAGACACCCTACCTCTTCATCTCCATCACCTCCGACATCTGAGAGCGTCTACCTTGGTTCGGGTGTCCAAGGATAGTGTGAAGAAAAATAATAACAACACAGAATAACACATTATCACCTAGCTAGAGCAACCTGGCCATCTGTAATATAGCAATGTCTCTCCTGGACAGCCTGCTGTTGCACTCGGACAAAAAAATAAAACCATTTAGAGTAGCCTAGCTAGAGCAACCTGGCCATCTCTAAGGCCATCTCTAATATAGCATCTCTCTTAGACAATCTTCTATCGTATTTCTTCTCAGTGTCTACAGCAGTGACGGTTGATGCAGTGTTACAGGTAGGGTGTTGCGATGTTGATGCACTGTGCTGTGCAATGTTTTGTCGCTTAGTTGAACGTTTCCTGTACAGCTTCGTACGAACATGCTCCTGTGGAAGGCGTATAAACTTTGTCAGTGGTAGCGAGTCGTTTGACGAAGATACGTAGGGTCGTTTCGAGGCGAACCGGATGGATGTATCCATATTATCGTCGATGTTGTCGTTATCATCCTCGTTATCATCTTGTTGTTCTTCAGTTTCAAGGTCTGACTCATCTCGTTGTATCGAAGTAGGAACGCAAGCATTTCGTTCAGTTAGTGAGGCAGATGATAACTCTGTATCAGAAGATAGTGGTGTAGCTAGATGGGTGTTTGTATCTGTCACATTCTGGTGTTGTTGGGATAGTCGTTCCTGTAGTATGTTAAGAGGAATGTTGTCTTCGCTACTTGTAGGCAAATTTGAGTGGTGACAGCTAGTACCGGGGTGCGGTTGATTTGAAGTAGAGTACTTCTGTGTTTTTTTGCATGCAAAGAAGTGTTGCTATCATTGGACAACGACGAGTTTTGTTGGTTATTATCTGCTTGAACTCGACAATTTCTTGATTGAATTCTCTCACGTAGCTCCTGCAAAGGGATGTCATCTTCACTCGTAGAGGTGTCGACCCATCTACGTAGTCTGTCGATAGCATCGTGCGTGGGGTGAGGAGAGGGGTTTGAGTTTTCATCATCGCAATGTGACACATCAGATGTAGAGGCTGATATGGGGGGGGGGAATAAAGGAGGGTGGTTTTGCGAATTGGTCTGGTATTTGTGAGAATAGGCTGGGAAACAGGACGATGATTATCTTTCTTGATTTGTGAAATGTGGGCTTTCGTCCTGATTTTTCTTTCTTCGTGCCACATGAAAAAATTTGTTGGTGTAGTCTGTACTAAGATTTTGAAGCCATCGATCGTCAAATTTGTCGTCAAATTTGGAATGTTGAACGTGTTTTTTTGAAATAAACTAGATCTCCGATTTGAAAATGTTCCAGTTTTGTGTTTTTATCGTGAGTACGCTGTTTCTTCCGGAAAGTTTTTTCTTTTTCTTCCTTTTTGTGCGCAATTTGATGTGCTGAATGTTTTTGTACTAGGATGACAGCTATTGGGTCCTCTCCCACATATTTGCGTTGTGGTTGGAGAAGGTTGTCCATAGGAAATACCGGCTCTACATTCATTTTCCAACCATTCTCAGTTGTTAACTGACACTTCTGTTGCTTCCCTATCTTGATGTTATTTATTTGCAATATCATTCCTTTCCTGATTTGACTAACACAATTTCTTGCTGCTATACGATGGTGTCTTCTATTTAGACTACTCCAATCTGCTCTTGTTTTGACAGTGTCTCTTTCCCATTTTCTATGGTATGGTTGACAATCATATTGCTGTTGCGGTTGCTGGGTATTAATTAAGTGTTGTTGTTGTTGCTGTTGTAGCAGTAATTGTTGCTGATCAAGCTGCTGTTGCAACGATTGTGGATCAATGATAGTGATTAGGGATTAGGCATGTCTGATGTCACTAAGGAAAAAAAAAAAGCTGTTCTAGACGTCAATGAGTATGCTTTCACTAAAGAAAAGGGCTGGTCACGACATCAATGAGTGTGCTTTCACTAAAGAAGAGGGCTCTTCACGGCTGCAATATTAATATATGTGCCCGCGTCAGTTACTTGTGCGCAGGTAAATATATTGACGAGAACTGATCCTTTAATACGTTTCTGTTCAAGTGTTTACAGGCCTTCCGTCTGAGATAGAGATTCTTGTCTGAAGTTTATTTTTCTTCCCAAGTTCGTTCTTACCCTTTTAGGTTTAGTGATAAGCAATATCGTATAATGGTTTTCAACTGTTCCAACTGTACGTTCCAAATAAAACACAGCAATGTAGAAAATTCAATCAGAGTTTATTTTGACGTCATTAGACAAGCACTGCAAATTTCACAATGATTTGATCGTTTTCTACGCTCAACAAAATAGTGAGTATATCTACAAGGAAATTATATATCCACAAGGAAAAATATATATCCAACAGAATAATATAAAAACTTGTCAACTTAAAAAAACTTATCTTGATAATCTCAAAGACGAAGTTCACCTAAACACTATAAAACTGCCTAACAAAAAGATCCTTCTTCTAATTCTAAAAACTATAAACTATGCCCTATCGCCCACATCTCTCCTTTTATATGCAGATCCTTCCTTTTCCCGCCATTTTTCCCACGACTCCGTCTTTTTTCCACATGTTACAATTTTCTACACACGTCTCTCTGTTTTCGACATTTTTGCAGACGTCTTTCTGTTTTTCGACTTTTGTGACATCTCTCTTTTGCATCAACAATGGAAAAAAAACCAAAATAGCAACTCTCACTTCACAAAATTTTCCACTCAAAACACGCATTCAATATTATTTTCTGGGACTGCACTATCTTTGCCTCTCACCGTCATGACTCCTAACTGAATCTAAAATTATACTTCGTTTTGTGCAAAAACGCCTTATCTGCTTAACGTCTGTCATTCTTATTCTATGTAGTGTTATAACTCGTATAAATGCTAGTGTATGCCAAGAGGTCACATCTTGATGACGCACTTTGATGGATTTTTTCCTGTCCATCTTCTGATGTTATCTTTCCACTTATAGTGCGGTTTTCCTCTTGCACGTTTGTCTTTAACTCTGCCTTCTATTTTGACAAAGTGTGATTCCCGAAATTTCCCGTGTTTCCTGTGTACCGTTAATTTGTAAAATTGATTCAATGCCGTTTTATTTTTTAAGATATATTTTTATCTCCAATTATGGTCTTCAGTATGGTGTTACGTCTGCTGACACGGTCAACTGTCTAATTTTGATCTCCTTCATTAATTCGCTTTTCATTCCCAGGTTTCCTAGGACTTCTTTATTTTTTTTTAAATTTCTATGAGACGTGCCCCATTGCACCTGCTACGACATAGGTACGATAAAAGTTATCCTACTCCAGCGGGAACTACACGGGGTTATTGAGAAAAGGCATATTAATACATGCACTTTGGGCGACCGTCATCTATTGATCGTCTTTGATTAAACATTTATTATAAATGTTTCAAAAAATCAATTTAACCCCCATTCACATCCACGTTTATTCTTTGGGAATACGATCATTTGTCATAAATACTTTTCTTCGCTTGTTAACTTTAATCTATAGACGTACCACCATTCTATGACTGATAAAATCTAATCTTTTCAGTCTATTATCTAAAGTTAGGTCAATTTCAAACAAAATTAAGCTGATAAAATTTGCAAAGTTACAAGAAACAAGGGAGACACATTACGTTTCGTTCGAGATAGCGCAATTAACAATTTTAATGATAGACTGTGCATTTACGTTTCCATGTAAAGCTATGTGAATACGTCTATTGAGTGTACTTATGCTTTTTTTTTTTTAAATTGTAGCCTATAGGTATTAACATATCAAGGCATAGTTAACTTTGAAAGTACATATACACGCACACGTCTGTTTTATTTTTAACTCTTAAATGACGGGAGGTAGTATTCGATGCCGACTTTCAAAGACGCTCGCGAGGAGAGTCCAGTTTTCGGGGTCGGTATATTTGAACAAAGTTTTTCTTTCCTGCAGTCGAATTAAAAAATTTTGTTAATCATCAGTCAATTTCCTTTACAAATATATATAATATTACTATGTTTAAAAAAAATTAACGTTGAAAGACGTGGCACGTAAACTTTAACTCTTTGTGATAGAAACATTCATTCTAGCTTCCTTCATGTCCTTTAAGAGTTAAGTCAACACATGTGTTTTCTGTAGAGCAGTAAACTACACATCTGTAAATTAAAGAATTATATTAGGGGGAAAAACGTGATCTAGACAAGTTTTATAACTAAAGACAGAACGCGTTGTCAGTTTAAGAGACGTACAAGAGCAAAAAAAACTGATGCTCGGTTGAAGAATGTTCGTGGAATATGTGAGTCACATTTACGAGATTGGGAAATAGTCACTTAAAGAACCTTCGTCTAAAAATGGGGACGACAATGAAGAAAATAAAAACAGTCACGTTATTCGCTTGTGATCGGCAGCGGGTGTTTAGATTGGGGTACTTATCGTAAAACTGAGTACATTTTAGTGCCGCATCACTATTGGAATATGTGTAACATAAGCACGTTGGTCTATCCAGGTACAACTGGAGTGCCTAGAAAACCCCTGATTGATGATGACATCTTAATAAAATACTTGTTAATAATGCACGCTTGGATTATTATTTTCAGCATTATAGGCGTGGTTACTAACATCATCAACATCCTGGTATTTAAAACACAGGGTATGACGTCAGACAGCACATACGTCACACTGTTAGCACTTGGAGTTTCAGATCTTTTTGGCTGTATCTTTGTGTTACCGCAGTCAACTTGTTTCTATGTTGAGACATACGGCCGATTTGAACACTTTCTCATTACAAACTGTGTTACCTTGACCTCCATGCCTATAACGTACCTGCATATAGTCTTCTCAAGAATAGCCAGTTGGATTACGGTTTATTTGTCCGTTGAAAGAGCGTTGTGTGTGATGGTTCCGTTTCAAACTCCGCCAATGCCGGTCCCAAGCCCGGATGAAAAAGGAGGAGGGCGGCCTGCATGGAGGCCGTAAGAAGGCAGCCCCTCCACCATGCAAAGGCACAACAGGCCAATCACCTGTTTGCTTTAAATCATGATTACGCGAACTACAAGAGAGAAAACCGGACTGATTCTAAAGGCGACGAACTGGAACGGACTTCGGACTACGACTTATGGAACTTGGAACACAAGAAGTATAAATGGGAAGGAAGTGGAGCTGGTGGAGGAGATGAGGAAAGCAAAACTAGAAATCCTGGCTATAACGGAAACGAAGAAAAAAGGACAAGGAGTCATGGATCTCGATGGCAACACGTTGCTCTACAGTGGTGTACCCATATCTGAAAGAGCTAAAGGGGGCGTGGGTTGCATTGTGGCCCAAAATCAAAAAGATAGTATCAAGGGATGGAACTTTGTCTCGGAGCGCATTATGGTTGTAAAACTAAAAGAAGGAGAAACCATAGTCAACCTGGTCATAGTGTATGGGCCAAATGAGGATGAGAGAGCAGAGGTCAAGGAGGAATTCTTCGAGCTGCTTCAAAGGACAGTGGATGACTGCCTAGATGAAGTTATTATGCTCGGAGATTTTAATGCCAGAGTTGGAAATGACCATGCTAGATGGGGTGGAGTTATCGGAAGATATGGAGAAGATACTCTCAATGACAATGGAAAGCGACTCCTTAGATTCTGCAGTGAGCAGAATCTGATCATTACAAACACAAAGTTCCCCCATAAGCGCATACATGCATACACTAGATGTGAACCAACCAAGAATAAGAAGTCAGTGATCGACTATGCCATTGTTCGGAGAAGCTCATTCAGATATGTCCGAGATGCAAGAGTCTGGAGGGGGCCAGAGATTGGAAGTGATCACTACCTGCTAACAATCAAACGAACAACTGAAAGAGTTGCTCAGCCTAGGAACTGCCCAACATCACGCAAGAAACCAAGTAAACGAGCAGGAAAAATGAGCATTAGGACCTACAAGCTGAGAGAGCCAGAAATTAAGACCAGATATCAGGGGCTTATTGCTACAGCAGTGAGCAACACAGAAGAACGACCTGATGACTTGGAAACCCTCTGGAATAAATTCAAGGATATCATAAATACAGCTGCTGCAGAAGCATGCGGTGAAGTCCGACTTGGGAACCAGAGAAAGAGGACACCTTGGTGGACAGAGGAAGTCAAAGAGAAAATAAGAGAGAAGAAAATGGCATGGAAACAATACTTAGGAGCTAAAAACACAACAGGACAAATGGAAAAATATAGAGAATATGTGACACTCAGAACAGAAGCAAAGAACAAAGTGCTAGCAGCAAAACAGAAGTCCTGGGAAGAATTTGGAGAAAAGCTAGAAAAGATGCACAAGAAAACCAGAAATTGTTCTATAAGACCCTAAAGAACATGAGGAAAGAAAAACAATGCCCTCTCAAATTTATAAAGGACAAGCAAGGCAAATTGCTTACTGCCCCGAAGGAAGTAATGGAAAGATGGAAAGAATATTTCTCAGAACTCCTGGATGGTGAGCATGATGAAGCATCAGAAATGATAACCACTGACACAGAAGAGGAAACCAATGATGGTGAAGATGACATAAAGATGGAAGAACTGAGGGCAGCACTAGAGAAAATCAAGATGGGCAAAGCAGCAGGGCATGATGGTATAACACCAGAAATGGTTAAGTACATGGGAGCATCAGGCGACCTATTACTCTTAAAGGTCCTACAGGCAGCATGGTGCAACAAGACCATACCAAAGGATTGGGAGATTGCCATCATAACACCAATTTTCAAAAAGGGTGACAATCGACAATGTGGAAACCATAGAGGCATATCCCTTCTCAGTGTCCCTGGTAAAATCTACTCTAGAATCCTAGAGCAGAGACTCCGACGCCTAGCTGAGCCACAATTGGATGAGGTCCAGTGCGGATTCCGAGCAAACCGAAGTACTCAAGACCTAATCTTCACACTCAGACAGCTGAGTGAAAAGGCCCTTGAGTATAAGAGTGAGATCCATCTTTGTTTCATAGATCTGGAAAAGGCGTTTGACAGGGTCCCCTGGAGCAAACTTTGGGACTGTTTGGCAAGGAAGAATATTCCAGCACCTCTGATTCATGCTATACAGAGCTTCTACAAGTCTTGCAGAAATTATGTGAGGACAGCAAACCATAAGTCAGAAGAGTTCAGGACCACCACTGGTGTAAGACAAGGTGATATCCTATCACCTTACCTCTTCATACTCCTTATGGACGATGTCATCAAGGCATGTAAGGAGAGAACAAGAAAGTATTCAGTGGGGTACTGGAAGATGAGACAGGTCTATATTTCGGAGCTGGCATTTGCTGATGATGTTGCCCTGATTGCTAAATCAGAGGCACATCTCCAATCCAACCTGCAAGTCTGGAAGGAAGAGCTGGAGAAGAGAGGGATGGTCATAAGCAGCTCTAAAACAAAATCCATGGTGATATCACGAGAAGAAAGAAAACATCAGATTAAGTTGGGAGAACAGGTCCTGGAGCAGGTCGACCACTTTAAATATCTCGGAGCTATTATAGACCGAAAGGGAGGCATCAAAGAAGAGTTGGCCACTCGAAAAGCAGCGGCTGGGAGACTTTTTCAGGCCATAAATCGTGGATTCCTCAGCAAGAAAGAGGTTGGTAAGAAAACAAAGATGGCTGTATACCGCTCCACCTATGTCCCAGTCTTGACATATGGATGCGAGTCGTGGGCAATGACTACAACCCACAAAAGCCAGATCCAAACCTCAGAAATGAGGTATCTGAGGAAAGTGGTTTCAGTAACAAGAAGAGACATGGTCCGCAACCAGACGATCCGTCAAGGCCTAAAATCCCATCCGCTGCAGACCCAAATAGAACAGTCCCAACTAAGATGGTTTGGCCATGTCTGCAGAATGGGAGAAGATCGGCTACCACGTCAAGCATGGGAAACAAAGAGCCAGGGATCCAGACCTCCAGGACGACCCAGAGTCCGCTGGGAGGACAACATTAGACAATCTTTGAAGGACCGAGGACTAGAATGGAACCAGGCCAGGAAGAAGACAGCTGATAGAATGGTCTGGCGCTCTCTCTTCCAAACCTCTACACCTCACGGTAGAAGGGGAACGACTAAGTAAGTAAGTAAGGTTTCGTTTCAGATCAAAACTCTCATTGGACCCAGGGAATCGGTCATAGTCGTAATTTTCATCTTTTTCTTTTTAGTTCTGTTTCACCTCCCGTACGCGGCAACAACCGGGTTTATCCTTGCTCCTGATCCCATGAAAAATAATTCCATGAAGTTGCGGAACTCAGACACGTCCTTGGGAAAAAAGATTTTGAAATACCTTAACGAAGTAGTAGGGTCCTTTATTCTCACAAATTCAGCCATATTGATTGTTGTCATAGCAACGGCTATAATGTTATCGGAACTCCAATCATCCAGAAAATGGCGGCAGTCTTTGGCCCCATCAATCACAAAGTCAAAAATGATTGCACCATCAACAGCCTTTATAAAACGTGCAACTATTTGTAGTACGTTATCAAGGACAGCACCATCGTCAGGTGGTAAAAATATGTCGACTAGAGAAGCTCAAATGGTAAAAACAGTGGTAGCCATTACAACGCTGTACATTGTGTGTTTAACGGGTTCACAAATACCCGGCATGGCCATGCAGTTCGTACCTGGAGTTACACTTACAGGCCGTAACAAAAACATGTTTCACCTTTGTTTTAAGCTAAAATATCTGTTTGATGTCATCAATTCATCCCTCAACACGTTTTTCTATCTCCAAACATGTAGTAAATATAGACAGGCCTTTTATCGAATATTTTCTTGTCCCAAATTTTGTCAAGGGCAGGGAATAAAATCAAATTGATCACCATCTTCTTCTTCTTTTTCTTCTTCTTCTCCTTACTGTACCCTACCAGATGGTGAAGGCGACCATGTCACTCCACAGAGTCTTGTCTCAACTACTGTTTATCAATTCTGTTGTTGACTTCTTTCCATGTATGTTGTCAAACGTCCAGTTTCGTCTTTCTTGATCGTCCTCTTTTTTCCTCCAGTCTTTCCTGTTGTCGCGAGAGGTTCAGATGTTATTAAATGAAAGATATCCAGGTCAAAAAAGATGTATCAGATGATACCAGGATAGTGCCAGATAAGAGACTGGTCTTATAAGAAATACCCCCTTCTCTGGAAAGAGCAAGGGTGTATCGACAATCAAAGGTAGGGTCAAGCTGTATAAACCTTCAAGTATGATGATAGTGTTTGTTACTGAAGGTCTAAGTGCTACCTCTCAAGATCCTCCATTGAATAATGGTTATTATTTTTCTATTGACTCTGCTAGGGGATTAATTAGTTAATTAAATATGTAATAGATATATATATATATAACCAACAGAACCTTAACTCAATTTAAATAATTAAGTAAGACTGATCATATATATATATACAATTTATTGATCCTTTACCGTTTCTCTTTTCGGTTAGGAAAATGATAAAAGAATTCAAATGTTTTTACAAGATAAAATAAATAAACATGGAGTGTCCATTTCCACAATAGTTAAATATGATATGGTTATATTGTAAATATTAATTATTTATTTCACATTAATATATATATATATATATATATATATATATATATATATATATATATATATATATATATATATATATATATATATATATATATATATATATATATATATATATATATATATATGTATATATATATATATATATATATATATATATATATATATATATATATATATATATATATATATATATATATATATATATATATTATATATATATATATATATATATATATATATATATATGGTATTTAGTTTATTAAAGTCCTTCTTGAGCCATCACTCAAACTGTTTTTGTTGTTATGGGTATTTTATTTGTTTGATAATGTCTCTGGATAAGCTGACCAGTGGAATTGTGTTACCACTTATCTCCAGAAATGAGAAGCATCCACTATGGCCAGGATCACAAAATGTCTGGATCTCCAGGCTGGGAAACATAGGTTGTCTAGTTCTAGATATATTGAGAACGTTTGCAAAACAGAGTCCCTCAGAAGCGAATGTCTCGTACAATCTTAGTAGTTGCAGGATAAAACCTGTAATACAAATAATCACAACCCTTGTATGGTCCAGCACTATTCTATCCACACACACAATGACGTAACAAACAGTTTTCAGACATGGTGCTAACAGTTGCACAGGACAATTTACCTCAGTACCACTCACAGCCAGTTCAATGTGATTACACTTTCCTTATAAATCCTACGTTCGATCCATTTGTCCATGATCTGCTTCCATACAATGATTTGGTTTAGTTCAAACTATTAAGTGACACCTTGATTAATACATGTTAACAAATTCTGTGATCCTTTCTCGTGGTCCTGATCAGTGTGTCTTTCCTTTTGGAAATACTCCTTCAAATTCATTATTAAACCAACAGTCGTATTTTTGCCATAATTCTCTAAATATTCTACACATTTCCCAATGCTGGCTTTCGTCTCTAACAGTCAACACATGCTGGCTTCAGATGGCAATACACTCGTCCTGTAAATTTGTTCTTAACCCACTAAACACACTTACGAACACACAAGTGGATTAATCACAAGAAAATTAAATAATTATATACATATATATATATTCTTTCTTACCCTCAGACAATACACATAAGCTGTAACAGGCTGTTAAAAGGTATCTAGGTCTGCTATGCAGATGCAGTGGCAAAGTATTTGACAGCACACTTTTTGCCGCTCTCTTCTGTACCACTTAGTATTTTAAAAAGTTGTGGCCTCAAATCAACCAAGTTGAAGGACTTTTATACCGTCGCTCCCCCGTATCGGAGAACACGGCCAAAAACCGGTGTTAGGAATCCAAAACCGAGGCATCTTTTGCCTGCTAGTTCAATGTACACAATTTTTAATATCTTTTATCTCTCTTAATTCTGAACCGATTTTGATCATTTAAAGTTAGAATTATACTGTGAATTTATCTCTACCGTTCTATCTAATAATTGTTTAGTTAGCAAAATGCATTTAAATCTATGCAGACTTCAACTAACTAAATTTGGGACTACCCTGATGTATAGATGTCAATTTAAACGATTTTTCTCTTTAAATGAACGACTATTCGAGTAAGTCTTTGCACCTACCTCTTAAGTAACATCCCCGTTGTTGAACTATCTATATCTTTCCTTTTAAACATCTTCTTACGAAATTAAATAACTTCGTACTATCATTTACACAAAATAATCCTCTATGTTACGCCTAAAAAGGTTTCCTTATACACACTAGAAAAAAGGAGCGTTTTCATTGGCTGTTTGTATCGGTCCGTTTTCCTATAGTGTTGCGTGCGGTAAATATGACCGTGGTGTAAGACAGACCAAAACACGACACCTGTTGCCATGAAATATTCCAGCTTTTTTCGTCTTATATCGCGAATTACTTCCTTCTAACTTGAGTAATAAGCTCCCTTTGCGCATTGATCTGTTTCAGGACATCCTCATTATTCTGTTTAAGCTGTCAATGGTATTTTTAACCCTCTTCTGTAAAACCACATCATTGTGACCTCTAGCGCTTTTCCTTCATGTTTACTAATTGTCCATTACTCACTTCTGTACGTTAGGAGTGGTTCTATATAACAATGATAAATCCTTTCTTCCTGTCACAGCTATGAATCAAAACAACTTCCTTGGAAACTGATATTATATCTAGCAGTTCTTATTTGTCTTCTTTGATCATTGGCCGCTGACTGGTAATGCAATCAGTGACCAACACGCCCGGTGGCATCTTATAGGGCAGCAACAAACTGTCTCCACTTTGCTAAGTCGGCAGCCGACCATTGCAAAGTGCCACAGCTCTGGTTCAAGTCACGTCTTTTAGCTCCATAGGGCTTCACGGGTTGCTCGACGCCGATTTCTATTTTATGCTGTCTTTTTTCAGCTCGTAAGAGGAAAGATCACAAAGTGAACACAGAGAAGGGTGGAAGGGAAGCCAAGAGCTCACGTGCTGAGCTAAAGATACGGCAAATAATTTCAATGAGTATCGTACGAGGTGAACTGAAAATAACAGTGTATCCCTAGGACTGAGCTAAGACAGTCTGAATACTTCATAGGTTGAGCTGAAACAGACGGACAATTTCGTGGCCTAAGTTGAAGATAGTACCGTATATCTCATGGACTGAGCTGAAAAAAATGACTCATTTCATGGCTTAAGCTGAAACCACATAGTCCACGATATGGACAGCGTAACTAAGGTATTATTGAGCGAGAAATCTTGCATTTTCGGCACAAATTTGCAAATCATAGCTTGGTGGTAGTACAGAAAATATGCTTTTTGATACATCAAATGCATTTTTTATGTCATAAAACCTTGTTCAATCGATTCCTCGATGATTATTTAATAAAATAAGCTCAAAAGTAAAAAATATATATTTTGTACGTAAAATCCAGTTCTCACTACCGTGCATACCCTTAAGTCTCTTCTCGCAACACGTGGTCAGTGCGTTGAGTTATGTATTTCTCCGCCTTTCTTTTGTTCTCTCTGAGTTGAATTTCCCAGTTGTTACCAGATTGTTCCATTTGTGCTTCTCATTTTGTATCTAAAGAGCGTTGTCGGCGACTCACTGTTTTGTTTAACTCTTTCAGTCCCAAGCAAAAAAATTTGGATTTTTCCTCTGTTATTCTGAGGAATTCCTCATATGAGACCGGCCCTGGCATTTTTGTTAACTACCCAACAACGGTAGCAGCAACACACGAAAAAAACAAACAGCCAATCCCTTTTTTGTCATTAATATTATCCTATCACACATTGAATTGCATATTATATATATATATATATATATATATATATATATATATATATATATATATATATATATATATATATATATATATATATATATATATATATATATAGATATATATATATATATATATATATATATATATATATATATATATATATATATATATATATATATATATATATATGAGCGCTGTCTCCCTCCCCGCGCGAGCGAGCGACGAAATGCTCTGTTCAGACAGTTATCTAGTTGATCCTGCCAGTAGTCATATGCTTGTCTCAAAGATTAAGCCATGCATGTCTAAGTTCACACTGTCTCACGGTGAAACCGCGAATGGCTCATTAAATCAGTCGAGGTTCCTTAGATGACACGATCCTACTTGGATAACTGTGGCAATTCTAGAGCTAATACATGCTTACGGTAAGCGATTGAGGGCAAGTTCCGTATCCTACTAGTGACTAGGCTGTTGCTACTGGTGTCAGACTGTATCGGCTAGACCGTTCCTCTGACGTCCAGGCCGGGTCATGCTGCATGGGCAACAGCTTGATCTAACATTGCCCAACCTCGTGCCACCGAAAGTTATTTCGGGAGGTACGCTCCTTTGGTCAGAAATGACTGGTAGGGAAGATCACATGCTATATATATATATATATATATATATATATATATATATATATATATATATATATATATATATATATATATATATATATATATATATATATATATATATATATATATATATATATATATATATATATATATATATATATATATATATATATATATATATATATATATATATATATATATATATATATATATATATATATATATATATATATATATATATATATATATATATATATATATATATATATATATATATATATATATATATATATATATATATATATATATATATATATATATATATATATATATATATATATATATATATATATATATATATATATATATATATATATATATATATATATATATATATATATATATATATATATATATATATATATATATATATATATATATATATATATATATATATATATATATATATATATATATATATATATATATATATATATATATATATATATATATATATATATATATATATATATATATATATATATGTACTACTCGTCAAAAGTCAAGGGCCACCCTATTATTTTCAATACACTTTTATATAAGCGCATAGAATGATTATTAAATGAAGGAAGTTTTTAAGTAAAAATGAGTGCAATATCTTCCTCTGACAGTCCTCTATGCACGTTAAGCATAAAAACAATTCACCGACAACCATGATGATCATGTGCAATTTGGTTTGCTGACCATAAATTCACATTTTTAATCTGTTTTTTCAAACTTCCGTAGAACCAAACAGGTGAAGTAATCGTGCTGATTGACATTACACGTGCAATGGCGACTTTTCGTGAACAGAGTTCACTCTTAATTTGTTTTAGAATCAGCAGACTTAGGGTAGTTTCATCACTTGCAAAAACCATGCCACCGAGAAGAAGTCTTGACACCTTACAAAGAATGAGGGCTATAGCGTGGGTTGAAAGTGGTTTATCTGTCCGTGAGGTTGCTAGACGGCTTGCAGTGTCACACTCTACAATCCAAAGAATTTTGGAGAGATTTCAGGCCACAGGAAGTGTGGAGGATCGCCACCAGCCAGGTCGCCCTAGATGCACAATAGACATGATGACCGGTACCTCTTGTTGTCAGCCCTGCGCCATCGAACAGTGACTTGTTCCACTCTAAGATGTCAGCTGAGACAAACTGTAAACGTTAATGTCAGTCAAAGCACCATTCGCAGACGTTTACATGAATTTGGACTGGCTGCTCGACGTCCTGCAGTCAGAATCCCTCTTACTCCTGCTCATCGCAGAGCCCGTGTTGCTTGGTGTCGCGAGCACATCCGATGGACAAGGCAACAATGGAGTCAAGTTCTCTTCACTGATGAATCTCGCTTCACTGTGTCATTCAATGATGGCAGGATTCGAGTTTGGAGACGACCAGGAGAGCGATTTACTGATGACACAATTCGAGAGGTGGATCGTTATGGTAGGGGTTCTGTCATGGTCTGGGGAAACTTCTACAGACACGGCAGGACCTCACTCTACATCATCCAAGGCAACTTGACCGGCCCAAGATACCAGAACGAAATCTTGAGACCAATTGTTCAGCCTGCTCTGGAGGTCATAGGTGGTAATGCCATCCTCCAAGATGATAACGCTCGACCCCATCGAGCTCGTGTGGTGAATGAGGTTATTCAGCAACATGGGATCATCAGGATGGCGTGGCCAGCTCATTCACCTGACCTTTCTCCGATTGAGCACCTCTGAGATGTCCGTGGTCGAAGATTGTCAACAAATCACCCCCTGCTAATGGATGTTGCACAGCTGACTGCATTTCTGCTTCAGGAATGGCAAGCTGTTCCTCATAATACTCTTCGGACCCTTGTGGACTCTATGCGTCTACGCTGTCTTGAATGCCTTGCTGCAAACGGTGGTTATACCCGATTTTGAAATGTCTATTTGTCCAATATCTATTGTGACTTTTGAAAAGGTGGGTGACACACTTCACAGCTTCATTGCATTTGAATGTGTGTTTCCATTTCTTTGCGTGACATGTTAATTTGGTATTCAATAAATGCCGTTTTGACTGATACCAATTACGTTTATATCAGATTTGTTTTATGGTTTCAACCAAGGTTTTTCTAAGTGGCCCTTGACTTTTGACGAGTAGTATATATATTTTGATATATATATATATATATATATATATATATATATATATATAATCAACGTATATTTCAGAATCTGGCTCATTAACCCACGACTAGAATATAAAAAAAAAACAACAACAACAAAAAAAAAACAATGTCGACAACATGTCTATATCTAGATTATGTGTCCAGATCATTATATAGTTGTGCACTACTATATGTTTTACAGTTTTACAGCAAGCTTTGTTGATGAGGACACACCGAATCTTGTAACAATCTTGTTTTAACTGAACTGTTTTTACAACTTGGATATCTCAAATAAAACGATCATTTTTGTTGCTTTGGTTTGTTGTGGTTTTGATAAGTTTCAGGTATGTTTTTGTTCTTGTTTGCGTTTGCTCACAGCCATATTTCTGTCTTACAATACTGGCCGTTAGTTTGGAGCGGTAAATACGTTGTATCGTAGTTTACAGCTAGGCGGACACATCCCGATTTCAGCTAGCTATTTTTACGGGTTTGCTTCCCTGCCACGTCACGCCTATATGTATGCTATACCTCATGATCATCCAACAGTGCAGTGAGGTGGCTGCACCAGTTTTTTATTTTTTTTTTTTATTTTTTTTTTTTTTTCGTACGCCCGCTAATACTCGAGGCGAAATCTCAGGTTATTATTTATGTCTAACCTGACATTGATTTTACGTGAGTATCCCTTTATTTCTTGTACAGAGACAAGTGTCCCTCGCCATTCAGGCAAATACTCGCCGATTTCGGAGGTACCCATTGCAGCTGGGTCGGCTCAGGAGCCGCCAGTCCCTGGTCGACGACACTCCTTCAAATGTCCTCGCCAGGTCTCGAGTTAATCCAGTCCAAATCCCGGTCGACGAAAAATCCTCAAATGCCGTCGCCCGGGTTTGATCCTGTATCACCCGGTCGCCAGAGCGGTGTTGTAACCACTACGCTAGCGCGGCTCCCGCTGCACCAGTGAGTTTCAGGTATTTCATTTACTCCTTCTGCCGCAGGAACTATATAGCTCACAACGTTATGTGAAGTGCTGCTTGGTTCATCTGTATAGTTACAGACAGTTTCCTTCAAGTCTGCCCTCTATACCATATAAAAATGACATTTCTTACATATAGATTAACAATATTTCAAATTGTTCTTCTGGCAATTAATAACGATTATATATTGATAAAGACTAATGTGGTCGTTTTCGTACATTTTAATGGACACACATTTCGACGACACAGGAACAGGAAACATCAGACAGGTTGGCATAAATCATCATAATATTGATCAATGCAATGCACTATCACCTGGGCATTCATGTTGTATAACAGTTCAATGTAATGTCAGTAGACAAGCACTCAGTATTTCAGCACATATGTATAATCTCAGGCCTTACTGACAAATCGCGTCAGTTAAGAACCAATGTTTACTCATGGTTCCCTGTAAGAACCTCGTCTAAGTCTTTCAGGCCGAAAATTCAGTAAATGAATTTATGAATACAATGTCAAACCACCAGTAGTGGGTTTTCATATAATAGTATGCAGATCTCGATATCATCGTCTGATATTAGGGACATTCCTGTTCTCGATCGATGATTTTATAAGATTGAAACTTGGAGTCCAAAGATGGCTCCATCTTTGACTTTCGCTCACAACAAAGATAATGACGAAGCATGATCATAGGCTCTGTTCCTTTCATAAATATATGTAAATTAGACTCTGCATATCCTGTTCAATCATGTTGCGACATAAAATGTATATATAAATATATAACTGCAAGCAAATATGTCGTCTTAACATCGCTAATCAAACGCCTGTGCAGACGATAGCATGTCGACCTAGCTGAATATGACGAAAGGTTCAATATGTCTGTTTTACCTTATTTCTCAGGAAAAACACAACCGCGAATAACGCGAATAACGCACGCCATTCCTTGGCGTCAAGAATCAACACTGGGGAAGAATCTCTGATAATTCAATCATAGAGACAAACAATCTCCTTTCCCCAAAAGGAATCACAGAGCTCAAGACAAATCTTCAGACCGCCTTCATCTCGGTCCAACAGGGCGGAACCTTCTCACCTCCCTTCTTAGCGACACATCCGCCGAACAACCTATGACCCCAAGTTCGACACCAAAGATATAGTTCGACTTAGACACACAAAGATATTAAGATAAAAGACATACTCGTCCTACCTAGACAAGAACTACACATAGATTCGGGTCATAGATATTCTGAAGTAAGAACAATCTATTTCTAACCAAACAAAGAATAGATCGCTATAAACCTAGATTTCTACGCCATTCGATATTCAGCAAAGATACAAGAACCGATAACTCACAAAATGAATACACATCGCCTAATCTGAGTTCTGTCCCTCTAGACTGAAAATCGTGAATTCAAAGATAAACATATTTTTATCAGACAAATAAATACATTTTTCATTTGTATGCGTCATCTGTGCGACACACAAAAGAATATGTGCGCAACAGATTACCACACCCCCCGGAAAAAAAAATGAAAATCATGTTTTTTTCTTCATCTGAGAGCAACATACAATAGGCTCACAACGCACAAATACTGCGCAGATGAGAAATATCTGGAATTTATAAGCCAAATTAAGGCAAAGTCGAAATATAGATCGACTGGTGAGAATACATCTCAACCTCTCAGAGAAAGCATTTCTCTTAAGCATAAATGTTTCCAGGGAGGTGTCACCAACGCATACTACTATACTTGCAATGACACAATGCATATAACAATTTCATATTTAAGCATTATAATTGCGGGATGTTGGAATATAGATCTGTTGGTGTTCTTGATTGGCACTACTGGCAAGGGCGATGCCAGAAAATGTTCAACGCAAAATATATATAGTGAGCCGTGTAACTCTATGGCCAACGAAGATAATGTCAACACGGTACAGTGACGACTGGCACGTCAATTAGATTGGAGCCAAGTATTAAAGTTGACGACATAATTTATTGTGTACTGACAGGTTCATTGACATCACAAATTCAGACGACGTAGCATCATTAATAATGGCATGGCATAAACGTTAGGTATTCTGATCAATCATGTAGAAGTAGGCATCAACATCAATAGTATAGGTTATAGCATCGGGGCATCACAATTCATTGCATTTTCAATCATGAACTTGATTGAAATCTTATAACGGCCGACCTCTCAAGGACGGCGCTGAACTTCACGGCCAATAATTCTATCATGCCTTTCAATACGGAGCTTGCCTACAACGCCAAGGGTTTTATTGAATAACCCTCAAATATGCACGAAGAATAATCCCGATAATATACGGTCAGGATATGGATCCCACTAGCAACACAACAGGGCGTATGTGTTCAAGTACAGCCAGATTATAATAAAAATGACGAAATTAGCATATTAAGAATATGCAACGAGCCCTGCACTGGCTCACATAGATACTCATTACCGGGAGGTTTATTATCTCTACATGACTGCTTCCCTCAATCCGGCAAGACCTACAAATCGGCTCCGTCTAGAGACAACCGTCTCAGGCCATAGGCATTAGGCATCCCCCTTTCATAACGTCCATCTTATTCTCCTCCGAGCGCACCCGTTGCGCTTCTGTATTCAACCTCGTGTCAAATCGCGCGTAACTAATTAATAATATATATATTCTTAGCTGTGCTAAACATTTAAAATTACGCGCGCAAAAAGAACGCAACAGATACCTTCCCTCCATGAGACAAAAAAAAAGCGAAGCTTTTTTTTTTGATTTAACATACCCACGACATCGATCAAGTTCATTTTCACAATTAATGAATAGCATTTAAATGTGAAGGTATGTGTGAATAATAATATGTGAGGTAAAGTTTGGAAAAAAGAAAATAGATTCCAAATTCAAAACTCAAACAAAAGAAATGACACATAATGTATCAATATGGTAGAAAACAACAAGTTACGAAGTCGCAAATGAAATAAAGTAGAGAAGAATGGAAAGAAATGGTGATAAATGGAGACAGTAATCAAATAGGATGATAACAGAGAAAATCTCAATCAGTGAACGCAATTAAATTAAGTAGTGTATGTATGCGAATATCTGTAAGAAGAAGAAATAATTAAATAAAATCAACACGAAACACAACATACTCGAAGAAAATAACACAATCCAAAGGATGTGTAGGCAAGATTAGCCACACAGCAAGTACGCTACAATGGTCACATGAATTATGTCCATGTGCCAAAAATTATTAAGCGCGGATAATGCGCGGTTATAAAATAATTAGGGTGTTATGGAATAGCGTATTTCGAGTACTGAAATAATTAAGTTAATATGAATGTCATAGATGTCACCCAAAGTTATGGAAGTTTAAAATGTTACCAAGTAATCTATAATGAAAGTAACTTAAATTAATTAAAATGTCAAGAAATCATCATGTAAGCAATGAAGATTGTCTTCAGCTCGTATCGAAGTGAATTAAAATCATGAAACTCTATGAAAGTTAAATGTCCTGTAATCATTTATGTATCTAATAAGTTCGATTTATGTCAATTTATGTTTCCAGTGGAATAGAAGTAAACTTACACCACAGTTAGTTTTGCACCAACACAATTACTTCTAGTATTTGAAATGGAAAAGCACCAAAATAATGTATTAAAAAATGGTGCGAAGAATGTAATGATATATTCAAAGGTTAGGTTATTAATGGAAAACCCATAGTAGTACGTGTCGGCATAGTTCGTAAGCAATCATTCATAGTGCTGACTTGGTCACGTAGTGGCGTCACAACTTTAGGGGAGCAGAGGCTCGGTAGAGTCAAGGTGGTTTCGAGAGAAAAAAATCATCCATTGAGGTGTCAGTATTGCGGACGGCTTGAGTAGCGAAAACCAAATTACAGACGATGATAGAGACTCGTGCAGGAATGAAATTCGTGAGGTATGCACACTAAGTCCAATAATCGTCCGCAGTAGTGACGAAATGACCCCAAAAAAGTCTCAGCAATAAGCGTAACGACCAAATAAGGGTTAACAATGTGATGTTTATCATAGCCTTAAGTCGTGTAGTTTCAATCCATTGACGATAAAAGTTATGCACATGCACAACTCCGAGTCCCATCATAAATACGTTCCTGTGAATAAAGAAACGAAACGTTCTTTTTTGTAAAAGTATGATATTTTTAACGCAAGAATTTTAATAAATCTTACCGCATGTGGTCTGGTACTTCCTTGACCACTGTTCCATGACCGTTGATCCTTTCTTTAGGAGACAAGAAAAGGTAGTAGTGATAGCAGTCAAAACAGTGATGAATGTATTACCGATATAGGTAGAACAAAAATACCAGCGTGAAATGGAAGTCGCGCTGTGAATGTGCTGCAGAAAAAAAATTGGTCCAAGATAAAACAAGAGCAAACCTGAGTGTACTCAATGATGTAAAGAGTAGACATAAATATAAAAAATGATATCGAAGTCAATAGGAAAAATAAAAATAAGTGTGTAATGACAACTGGATATCACAGACATCGCGTATTACAAAGACAAGACTGAGTTAACCGGCCCATTAAATAAAAAAAAGTAAATATAGATACTACAAGTGAAGAAATGCGAAACAGCCAAGACATAATAAAACTAAAGAACTGTCAATATGCAAGAGGAAATCAAGTAAACAGGAAGAATTAGCAATTAGCAATAACGGAAGAGACAAGTTCCAAAAATATACCAGAAAGAAAGAAGAAGCACGCACACACAAAACAACTATTAAGTGCGTGGTGCAGAATTGTGCACAAGTTGTACATCTAGAAGATGGTGTGCAAAAATCGAACCATGTTTGAAATGCACAGCTCTGTGAGCGTCATGAAAGTTTTCAAAACGAACAAAAGCTAGCTGATTAAAAGAGTTTTGTAGTTCGAACATGCGAACAAATTTAACATTACCGACTCTCTGAAAAAATTTTCGGAGTGCATACCAAGTGGTATGAGACGGAATGTTGCGCACCAGAACAGTGCGATTCAATGTAATATGATCTCGGCCAGATCGCAACTGAGCCCGAGTATCATTTAAATTATTATGTTTAGCGCGTAGTGAGCGCGAAGAGGAATTTGTACGGACATGTAGATTCTTGCATGTCGTAATAGTTGGAAAATCACGGTTGTACTTGCGATTATCATGATGAATATTAATATCATCAACGCGCCGAATAATGTCACGACTCTTACAAGTGAATTTTGTGTCACCTTTGACAACATCATTCACACTATTGGGAGTATAAGTCCCCTGAGCATGCTGTATATAACGATTCTCATCGAAATAAATAGAACCAGTGTGAACGATATTGGTCACACTATCATCAAATGGAACAAACTTGTCTGTCCCTGTACGTCTCAGATTCCGCAAGTTTGGAATGTTCTTAACAAACTTTTTAGGCTTCTCATGAAATGAAGTGACTTGATTTTGTTGATTATGGGAAACAATTTTATTTGGGGGCTTAGGATGATACGATAAACTGTTTGTCACCCCGTTTTTACTGTTATCGACATGTCGCCATGACGAACTCCCAGAGGAAGCAGTATAGTTATGACCAGATACACTGGCATCAGGGTGATGTCGAGGAAAGTTGTAATTACCTCTGTATGATATCTTTACTTTGGCAGGTTGTACAGACCTGTTTGTATCACACTTGGGACTACCGGCATGTTGTACAGTAGTATTTCTATTATTAAGATTTGACAATATATTTTTATGTAACACCACATCGAGTAAATCATCAACGAGTACCGGTGAATATATATATCAATGAACGTAGTGATAGTAGTGATACAATCACTATATTACAAATCACAATGTGTATTTATTTTGATATAGAAAAGAAAAATCTGTTGTCGATTTGGAAGTGTTAAGAAGTCCAAGACTCAACAGTTAAGTGGAATCATGTGGGCATCTAGACAGAATGTCTGCCATCACATTATCTGATCCACGGATAGCTCGTACCGAAAAATGAAAAGGTTGAAGAGCAATTGCATATCGAGTAGACCTCGACCTCTTCAAATTTTTACTCTGTATAGCCGTAAGAGCTTTCTGATCGGTTTCTACTATGAAATGTGCGCCTAGAAGGAATCTTTGTAGTTTGAGTATTGACCAAACCATAGCCAATAGTTCACGGTCTAAAACCGAATAATTCCTTTCTGCAGCATTAAGTTTTCTGGAGATATACATTACAGGATGCAGAGTTCCAGAGTACTCTTGCATTAGTGCCACTCCAATCCCAGTGGATGAAGCGTCACTACGAAGAACAAATGTCTTATCTGTAGTAGGTAACACTAAAATAGGTGGTGATGAAAACAAAGTTTTGATCTTATCCAAAGAGGATTGGCATTCTTGTGACCAGTGGACTATATTAGGCGACCCTTTCTTTAGTAGTGTAGAAAGAGGTGCCATGATAGAGGATAGATTCGGAATGAATCTTCCATAAAATTGAATAAGACCTAAGAGACTTCGTATTTGCTTTTTTGTCTTAGGAATAGAGATGTTAAGTATCTTAGTTATATTATGGTCCTCTGTCTTTAGGAAACCATGACCCACTCGATGGCCTAGGAAAGAAATTTCGCTAAAAGCAATGCAGGCTTTAGAGGGTTTCGCTGTCAGGTTATACTCGCGTAGAGTAGATAGTAATTCAACTAACCCTGAATAGTGATCTTCCCAAGTATCGCTGAAAAGACAGATGTCGTCTAGATACGCGATGACATCTGACCGATAAGATAGAATTCGACGCATCATGCGTACGAATGTAGCTGGAGCGTTCATAAGGCCGAAAGGCATGAAATTCCATTGAAAAAGGCCTCTAGGTGTAGAAAAAGCCGTAAAAGGTTTGGCGCGTTCAGATAAAGGAACTTGCCAATATCCTTTGGACAAATCTAGTTTAGTGAAAAAATGAGATTTAGAAAGCCTAGTAAGTAGCTCTTCTAGTAAAGGCATAGGTTCAGCATCGAACTTCGTAACTTGATTCAATTTGCGATAGTCAACGCAAAGACGTATGTTATTGTCTTTTTTCCGAACAATAACCATCGGCGAAGAATATGCAGAAGTGGATGGTTCAGTTATCTTTAAATCTATCATCTCATCCAACTCCTTCTCAACCTGTGCTTGAAAATGTATAGGGATAGGATAAGGTCTGACCCTAATAGGATTATGGTCAGTTAGAATAATGTCATGTTCAATGACATGAGTTTGTCCAGGGATGTCAGTAAGGACATCCTGAAATGTTTGTAACATAGCCGAAACTTGTCCCTGTTCTCCTAAAGACAAATCCGGAGAAACAGTAACGTTTTTCCATGATTCACTCGAATGAAGTGGAATCATCGGAAGCGGAAGATTAACATCCGAAAAACTTGTTTCCTCATCCTGTATTACGGACAGTGATGAGTAATGACCATGTTGGACTGGTAAATAATCCGGACGTTCATGGAATTCCGTAAGCATATTGATGTGGAAGGTTTTATGCTTTCCATCAATATCGACAATGTAGTCAACATCGGAAATTTTCGAAATTATATCTGTAGTGGGTTTGATGGTATTGTATGGTGGTGATGGTACTACGTGTGATGCATGAGGTCAGCTGTGAAGGCTCCTGAGATAAAATGTAACTGAGAGTTGTCAGAAGGCCCTTCTCGCTACCACTACGACCTCACACTTATCTTTTTTTTTTCTTTCTAATGAATGTGGCTACGTTAAATGTCTAGGGTAATGATATGTAATGTGGTGTGATAGTTTATAGACACACACACAGATATTTACTAAGTCTAATAATATTAACAAATGTTATAATACACTGAACTAACTCAAGTGTGTAAAATTTTTGATAGAAATTTTTTACATTTATTTTGTTCTGGATCAAGTTTTATTTTGACCAGAACTTATAAAAGATTTAGAAATTATGAAAGAAATGCATGGAATATTACATAATAAATGCAAGAGTGTACATATGTAAGTACTAGACTATTTAGTTTTATTAATGTTTATACTAGTCATCTAATTGGGAGGATAGTTAATGGTTGTGCTGTTGGGGTGGCCTCATCACTCCAGTCTATATTGACTACACCTTGTCCAGAAATGGCAGGAATTTTATGGGATTGTTAGTAACTAAATGGAGTTGGTGAATTTCCAGCAGACCAGAGGCTCACTCAACTTTGAAGATGTAGCTCTGGTGCTGAGATCTGGTGGCCCCACCTCTCCGTGCTTGGGGGCAATAATAGTCTGCTCTGACACAACGTTACTGCACGGATCCACTCTGGTAAAATCACCAACTTAGTTTACACCGCCTTGGTGACAACTGAAACTCACAGCTCTGCAATCAAAGTATTGGCTATGTGTCAAAATTCCATTCTCTAACCATGTCTGGACACAACACTACACAACAAATACACCATATAGACAGGTCAGATCTCTCTGACCATACAGCACATTTTACCATGGTGGTTTCACATCAGATAGGTCCTCCCAGACTACAGATTCTGAAATATATTTATTAGTTTCCTGCCCTAACATAGGATAGGTAATATGTTTCATTGTTCTCAACACTTGATCTGTCCTTCCTAACCCTTGCTGGAGTTTATGTATATTGTTGGTCCCTAGACCCTGAACTAGGGCGGGGGGGTCTAGAGCAAATCCCTACTTGTTTGTAAGGCTAGATTTCGATATGGCAGTATCAAATCACTCGAAACATTAAACAATATTCAAAATATGCAAAGAAATAATTTCAATCTTACCAGATTATGAATAAAAAACACAGAAATGCTAGCAAAACTCAGCTGAGCTGCTGGCTATAGTATGGCATCCCTGAACTTATTTCAATTTATTTCATTTGGAAATCACCACACTTGAAATTTACTGTGTCTATCACTGGACAACTATTGAGGAATGGCAAAAAAGCTCGTCTGAGCGCGGATAATATGATTGTCTGTGGCCAATCAATGCCTTGGTTTTTTTTAAATTCAAATTTCCTACACTAAAGTCATATTCAGTCATGCTTCAGTCAAGTATGGATTTTTATCTGTTAGTCCGTCCGTCTCTACTTGCGTTTTCACAAAAACGTACTTGTTTTTTTTGAACCAACCTATTCCTCCCCTCTACACTTTTTGTCTGTAAAGTTATTTTTAGCCACAGCTTCCACCAATTCCCCTTCTTTTTCATTCTAACTAGATTTGGACACTTGAGTCTTCAAGGTCGCGATTTTTGTGCAAATAGTGACATGTTAGATTCAATGCAGTCTTTCGCTGATATGAACAACACTGTCTTTTGTCATTATCTTCATTATTATCTATCCGTCTGTATAAATAAAAGCATATTATTTCACTGCTCAGAATGGGCCATCCGGCCAGCTAATTTTTATATTCCCAACATTAATATTAAGAAAAAGTTACTTTTTAAATTTTGTAATATTTCAAGCATCTGCGTTTAGCCGCTGAATTCAAATAAAAGGCTTGGTATCGCAAAAGCGTCCAATAAATGACTGTGGCGTATCATATCCAAGGTCCCTTCTGTCGAGTTCCTTACTTTATGTCAACTTGGGAAACGTGACTTTTTCTCCGTTTCCCCCCTCCCACACACACAATTGCGTCTCCTTAGCCTTGCTAGTCTCACGCAATTTTTTCAGTCATATTTTTTTCCTTTTGATCCGCCGTTCTCATCCCGTTCAAATGGTAACCGTTTTGATTTCCCGTCTAGCAAGTCAATTTTTATGGAGGGTGATGACCCGCGGTCAGGGCGATCATGTACTATCAGCAGCTTACGCATTATGTTTTTATCCTTACATTTTATCCTTTGGAGATATTTTTACGTTGTATCACTTGTTAATTTTATGACAATATCGTACGGACCTTTCCAAGAAATAAGAAGTCTGTTTTCCCTACAAGGTAGTAAAACAAATGCTTTGACACCAGGATAAAGTTTTCGTAAGGTTCTTTTCTTATTGGCAAATTGTCTTGCCTTCTGCTTAGCAAATTCAGAAGAAGAAGTTGCCAATTTGCAAGCTTTGATAATCTTTTGTCTCAGCGCGATGACATATTCGTAAGAGGATTTTGTGTCATCGGTAATATTATCAGCGGTTATGAGATCATGAAGTAAAGACATAGGGCCGCGCGGTCGCGCACCAAAGACAAGTTCAAAGGGAGAAAATCCTGTATGTTCATTGGGGACCTCTCTGTAAGCGAAGAGAGCCGCGGGTAAAACCCTGTCCCAATCTTGAGGATGATCCTCAGTTATCTTCCCTAGTAAGTTTTTTAGTGTTCTATTTAGCCGTTCGACCATCCCATTGGACATAGGATGATAGATACTACTCAAAGATCTCTCTATCTGCAGAGTCGACATCACTTGAGACATGGTATCCGATATTAGTTGGGTACCATTGTCTGACAATATTTCTCCGGGTAATCCCAGACGAGAAAATATAAGCCAAAGAGCATCTGCAATGTCAGCAGTAGTAATGCTCTTCAGAGGAATAGCCTCTGGCCAACGTGTGCACATGTCCACACACGTTAAAATAAACTGATGTCCTCTAGCAGATTTGATCTTAAATGGACCAATGATGTCTATCGCCATTTTCTGAAATGGTCGAATAGGAATATCTGCAGCCTGAATAGGTGCAGCATGGCGTGGACCTTTGGATTTGACTTCTTGACATACTATACAAGCTTGACAATAAATCCGTATGTCTTTGTTCACAAAAGGCCAAAAGAAAGCCGCAAGAACTCTTGACTTAGTACGGGAAAAACCCATATGTCCAGCATACTGAGAGTCGTGTGCGTGTTGTAAAATTTTAACTCTCAAATTCTTGGGCACAAGAATCTGAGAATGACTTGACTTAGCGGAGTCTTGCACCATACGTACAAGTACGCCATTCTTCATTGTAATCCAAGATTTACGCTTTGTATCTTTATTCGGATCACCTTTTATTGCAAGAGTGAAGAATTTCTTTAGAGTCGGATCATCTTCTTGCTGTTTAATAAATGAGTCACGAGAAATTACCAAGGGATCGTCTTGGTTATGCACTTCATTATCTTCAGTAGATGAAGTTTGAGGCATATTAAGAGCCTGAGCTCTAGTGACTACAGCATTAGCAGTTTGCATATTTTGTTTTTCCCAAACAGAAATTTGTTGCGGAGTGCATTCTTTGACTCCGTGAATACGTCCGATGATAAGATCAGCGATCGGATTCGGCAGAATACATGCGTGTACATCTCCTGTAAAGAAAGGAGTAGCAATTCTAATGATAGCAGTAGAGTATTTCTCTAAGGTGCCGCCAAATGTTACACATTTGACTACTTTTCCAGTGGCACGAGAAGGATCTACAAGCGACTGCCTAACACCAATTGTGGTGGATCCAGAATCAAAAAGAACTGAGACTGGATTGTCATTTACTAAACCTTTATGTAAGACAAGAGAACCTCTTCCATCATGCGCGACTGACGCAGAAAGAGCGGGAAGAGAATGGCCACAACTTAAAGTGGACACCGTAGTTGGTTCAAATAATGGTTTGCATTGGGGGCACTGAGATGCTCTCCCAAAATCAAAAGCGGAACACGCCATATTATTAGCATCATTATTATCTTTGGTCTGTTTATAGTCTTCATGTGACTCTTTCTGTGCAGAGTTTCCATGATAATATGATTTATGTTTTTTGTATTGTGATCTACCTCGATTATTATTGCCTCTGTAATCATTATTATTTCCTCTATTGTAACCCCTATTTGGGTTTGAGTCATAATTCTCATGGTTACCATTATCATATTCATTATAATGAGTATCTCTATAATTATGGTCTTGTTGTCTCCATGATGGATGACTTGGATAGTTCCTATAATGACTTCCTCTGCGAAAATTTCTATAATTATGACCACCTCTGTATCGAGGGCTATCAGCTCGTCTCCATTTCTTCGCAGAAGAACCCTGAAATGATTGGTTTCCTTGGTTTTGATAACTATTATGGTTACCTTTTTTCCCAAACTTGTTTTGTGGTCACTGAAATTTGTGTGAATAATTAGGGTTGTATGGTGTTGCTGATGCAACTGGCATACTCTCTTTAATCTTAGTGTTGCTAAGAGTTATGCCAGGGTGTGCAGTGACGTATTGGTCACAATATTCTTGCATTTCTTTTAGTGTCTTGGGTTTACGCTCATGTAGGAATTCAAGGAATGGTTTATTAACACTTGACATAATTTTGTCTCTGAGCAACAAGTCCATAAAGGCTTCATATGCCTTTTCTGTTTTGGACAATTCAATCTAACGATTAAATGTAAGACGTGTCCTTGCAATGAATTCTGAGAATTCTACCCCTGATTCAGGTACCATTTTCTTAAACAAAATACGGTAACCTTCCTCAGTTAACTGGTATTTTTTCAATAAATCTGCTCTAATAACATCATAATTATCCTTGTCAGCCTCTTCAACCAAACTTAAACTAGTTAGAGAATCACCTTTCAAATTTTCTGACAACTGATTAGCATACTGTGATTTATCCACATTATGAGCTCGACAAGAACGTTCAAAACGATCCAGCCAGAATGTAATATCGTCACTGGAAGGATTGAATGCTGGTACCTTGACCTTATAAGTAAAGGGTTTACCACTATTACCATTTGACTGATTAACATTACTCATATTTGTCAATTTCAATTTTTCTAATTCAAATGCTAAAAGTTCTTTTTGATGTTCATGTTCTCTTATTGCTTTTCTCTCCTCAGCTTCTCTGTCTAATCTTTTTTGATCAGCCTCTCTTTCTAATCTCTTTTGTTCAGCCTCTCTTTCTAATCTCTCTTTTCTTCAGCTTCTAATTTTTTTTCTTCCATTTGAAGCTTTCTTTCCTCAGCAGCCGCTTTTTTCTCCTCAGCAGCAGCTTTTCTCTCCTCAGCTTTTATCTGCAATCTTAAATTCTCAGCATCTATCTTCTTTTGTTCAACTTCTGCTTTCCATTTATTTTCCTCTTTTTGCTTCTTTTCTTCTGACTTTAATACCATGGCAAATTGAGCAGTTGCAAACTCCTCTAATTCCTTACCAGACTTATCAAGGGATTTCCCTTGTGCAATAAAGTATTCCAATGTAGACATGATGTCTAATAATGATAGCAATCACTTGAAACAATAATGTAATCTATTAAATTCAAAATGAACTTGATTAATTAGCTCACAATCCCAATATCTGTTGGAAACAAGCCTTTAAATAAGGTCTTGTATAATCAACTGTGTACCATTAGTAACAGCAATTAGTCATCAGTTGATTATTTCTCATAAGTTCACTACACAGCTAGTAGTGTATGATCAAGTATATTTTATAGTATATGTCAACCAATAACATACATAAACAAAAGACAATCAAGAAAAACAATACGAAAACATTTGCAGAAATCAACTAAATTAAGTAGAAAACTAAAGACACTAATCACAGAACCTGTGATGATAACTGCAAAGGAATAAACAAAACAAATAACGCCACAGTGTATAAATATAAATGGTGTATAAAACTAAATTATAGGACAGGGTAGATCTACAAATACGAACAAATCAAAACAAAACTGAAGAACAGAAAAAATATTACGAAAACAACAATGGGTACAGATCGTCACAGCTAACAGATATTGCAACAGATGTTGCAGCAAATTTCCAACAAAGAAAATTGCTCCCTATAGAACACTAATATAGGACCAATATGACTCGGTATATCCTATACTAGTCACCTCACCAACCACCCACTACATAAACACAACGAGAAACAAATACATGTAATGTGAACATAAATATATAAATTACGTGTATAATAGGATGTGTTGTAAAGAAGGCACAGTTTTACAGTAATGGCACAGTTATTCTAATCAAAATAAATAAACTGCCACTTTATTGAATTACAAATTCTGGCCTTAAATATTAAAGTTCAACACAATAGCAGAACATAAGAAGGTCCATCGATGAAAGTAGGACTTCTGCCTTCACCTGTACTGTACTTGTTACAAAAAAGTTAAATGTATGCTTGCAACATGATTTGTAATGCTGTGTAATGTCCAACGGTAGTCTGTTGTCCAAAGAAAAATGTCAACAAGCGCTGACCTAGTTACAGTGTACGCTGACAGGACAGGTCATGCTGACATCGACTGTAGAGTTGTACTGTTTGTATACGTGTGTGTCGTAACAGGCCACAGGAAACGGTCTGGTCTCAGTAGCTGACTTCTCAATCTCTGCTAGGTCAAACCCAGAAAGCTGGCCCACCAGTTGATAAAGACTACTGTGGTCGTTTTCGTACATTTTAATGGACACACATTTCGACGACACAGGAACAGGAAACATCAGACAGGTTGGCATAAATCATCATAATATTGATCAATGCAATGCACTATCACCTGGGCATTCATGTTGTATAACAGTTCAATGTAATGTCAGTAGACAAGCACTCAGTATTTCAGCACATATGTATAATCTCAGGCCTTACTGACAAATCGCGTCAGTTAAGAACCAATGTTTACTCATGGTTCCCTGTAAGAACCTCGTCTAAGTCTTTCAGGCCGAAAATTCAGTAAATGAATTTATGAATACAATGTCAAACCACCAGTAGTGGGTTTTCATATAATAGTATGCAGATCTCGATATCATCGTCTGATATTAGGGACATTCCTGTTTTCGATCGATGATTTTATAAGATTGAAACTTGGAGTCCAAAGATGGCTCCATCTTTGACTTTCGCTCACAACAAAGATAATGACGAAGCATGATCATAGGCTCTGTTCCTTTCATAAATATATGTAAATTAGACTCTGCATATCCTGTTCAATCATGTTGCGACATAAAATGTATATATAAATATATAACTGCAAGCAAATATGTCGTCTTAACATCGCTAATCAAACGCCTGTGCAGACGATAGCATGTCGACCTAGCTGAATATGACGAAAGGTTCAATATGTCTGTTTTACCTTATTTCTCAGGAAAAACACAACCGCGAATAACGCGAATAACGCACGCCATTCCTTGGCGTCAAGAATCAACACTGGGGAAGAATCTCTGATAATTCAATCATAGAGATAAACAATCTCCTTTCCCCAAAAGGAATCACAGAGCTCAAGACAAATCTTCAGACCGCCTTCATCTCGGTCCAACAGGGCGGAACCTTCTCACCTCCCTTCTTAGCGACACATCCGCCGAACAACCTATGACCCCAAGTTCGACACCAAAGATATAGTTCGACTTAGACATACAAAGATATTAAGATAAAAGACATACTCGTCCTACCTAGACAAGAACTACACATAGATTCGGGTCATAGATATTCTGAAGCAAGAACAATCTATTTCTAACCAAACAAAGAATAGATCGCTATAAACCTAGATTTCTACGCCATTCGATATTCAGCAAAGATACAAGAACCGATAACTCACAAAATGAATACACATCGCCTAATCTGAGTTCTGTCCCTCTAGACTGAAAATCGTGAATTCAAAGATAAACATATTTTTATCAGACAAATAAATACATTTTTCATTTGTATGCGTAATCTGTGCGACACACAAAAGAATATGTGCGCAACATATATATATATATATATATATATATATATATATATATATATATATATATATATATATATATATATATATATATATATATATATATATATATATATATATATATATATATATATATATATATATATATATATATATATATATATATATATATATATATATATATATATATATATATATATATATATATATATATATATATATATATATATATATATATATATATATATATATATATATATATATATATATATATATATATATATATATATATATATATATATATATATATATATATATATATATATATATATATATATATATATATATATATATATATATATATATATATAAAACAAACATGACATGAGAAAAAAGCCAAGACAGAAACAGCTCAGCATGAGAATGTTATATTTGTTTGTCTCATAGCTACATTTTCATGTTATATTTGTTTGTCTGTTATCTGCTTTCTTATGTTATAATGATTCTCTCTTAGCTGTATTCTCACGTTATATTTGCTAGGGTTGTTCTGTCTGAAGCTGCTGTCCGTTTATATGTTTTCGTTTCGCCACGATAAACTGAAATAGTTCTTATAAATAACCTTCTCGCAACATACAATCTGCAGTATCCGTTTCATAAAGGGTCGACCTCTGCAGAACTCTCTATCCTAGACTTGTTTACGTCACCACAATTTCTGTATTTTGTATCTTACTAAATGAACAAAATATTACTTTAAAAAAATTATTTAAATGTTTAACAACTAATATTTATTATGCATAGACTTATTTCGACTCCAGTGCATACTGCTGACGGCGTATTTTATGGCTCTGAAACATGGACAATAGCAAAAACAATAATCAAGAAGTTATAAATGACCATATATGAATGACTGTGTAAAACATAAAGATTGAAATAGTATGTCAAGATCACCGATGAATAATCTGTTGAAAGAACTGGCCAAATACAAGAAAGACTTTAGTTGAAGAAACGGCATTGGTGTAGGATAAAACACACACACTGACGAGCGCAACTGATAGCAGTACAAGGTAGTTGTTGTTCTGGACTCCCCAGGTGAAAGAAATAGCAGAAGCACCACAAAAATCCACGGAGAAGAGAACTGGAGACAAACTTTAAAAAGAATGGAAAAAGACCTGGGGAGAACTCTGTTAAGGAAGATTATTACTGTATTTTGCATGTTGACCACACATAGGCTATTAGCAGTTAATACACCCGGTAATATGTCTCTCTGTGGTTAATCATGCGTTTGCACAGGTTTTCACTTATATTGAACACGATATATTTAATACGTCATCGGTAGTTTATGACGTAATGCGTTCTGCACTAATTTATGCAAACGGTTATGATTCTTGGCCTTTCGTGATTTGTAGTCTTTGTGATAAGACGTATTATCAAGCTCCTAAGATATTTGTGGAGAAAGAGCTCCAAGTGGCATGTATTATGTTTCGAAGGCCGCCAATATGATTGCCATGATGAATCAGAACGTAGCGAGAAGTTCGGGATAACTTAAGAAGTACTCAATATATAATTCTACGTCTACATTGTCTGACCCACATTACTTTGGTGGATTTCACCTCTAGCAATGTATGGTTAAGACGAGACTGTTGAAGGACTCGATGATATGTATGTAACATATGCCATGCCAGTTATATGAACTTTTGTAATCTTCAATGTACATTAAACGTCAGCATATTATGTGGACCCATCCACCTGACGACTTGCGTTCTTCAACGATTTGATGTCATGCTGTTCTCACCCATTTTCATTCGTGTTATAAGTACGATGCTTCCACCTTTTGATGATCTTCATTAGATGTCCAACTTCTTCATCTTATTACTACAAGAAAACCCCATCCATAACAAACTCTATTGCACGAAGCTTGGGGGCTTGGCGTGAACTGATTTAAGACCTCTGCTTCGCAGGAAGACTGAAGGATGATGATGATGATGATGATGATGATGATGATGATGATGTGTGTATACTTGCATAGCTGTGACGTGTACTTATCTGTATCTTAAAACGGATATAAGATATCTTTGTTTAACTCGTCAGGTGCAAGTCTGGCTAGAAACAATAATTTGTAGCCACAAAAAAAAAAAAAAAAAACATGTCATAAATTAGAGGGAAGCTCAAGCCGGGTCATTTCTCTTAATATGAAGCAGTCTATATTATGACTCTCCATGTTGCTCAATGTCTTGCAAATTGTAGTATTTTCACTCAGCTGTTGTTCCCACGTCATCAATAAATCTACATTATACTCCGTTCTTCATCTTCCAATTCATCAAGCCTGTTCTCTCACTTCTTGAAGTAAAACGTGTTCCCTGCTGCCAGTAACATCGTAAATGCATGTCATGAATATTGAGTGGTTGATTAGGGTCACAACATGACACATTTAATGAAAAACAGGAAATATTTACTGAAACAAGTGACTGAAGTACTCAATGAATGTTTAATAACAAAGTGCACATACTGGAGTGATCGATTTATAACAAATTTTACATGCTGAGATTACTGCTTCATAAAGAAATTTACATACTGAAGTTAATGCTTTGTAATGAAATCTACATAATGAACTGAATAATGCGTAACTAAATCACTATAAAGTAATTGTTTTTTAAAACAAATTATATACCATGAAAACAAAATGACCACATAGTAAATTTCTTACGCTAACGTGAATGTGTCGTAACACATATGAGATGGTCGTTTCATGACACATGTGAAGTGGTCGTTTCATAACACATGTGAGGTGATCGTTTTATAACATGTATGACGCTGTCGTTTCATAACGATATTTGTAATGAAGTGAATACAGTTCAATCGAGTCTGATGCGGTATTTAGGTTCTGTGGACACCGCGTAATGTAAAAAAACGCGGATAGTCAAAATACGGTTGTAACTCTCGCAAGCCCCCATAAATTGATCAGTTTTCAAATAAAAGCTGCTTGAAATTATTATTTCACGAAATATATTTACAATTTCACGACTTCTTTGCGTTTAGAGACCATTGTTTACAAAATATTTTTTTTTTTTTTTAATTTCTACAATTTAAAGCATAGTAACACAGAAAAGTGTTAACAACACAAGGTAGCGCCAATATGACAACTTGACAATATGTGCATGGCAAGATTTTTTAAAACTGAAAATAAAAACGTGACTTTTGCTTAGTTACCAAGTACTTAGTGTTTTTCATCTTCATTTTTATTATTATTTCTGTATATTCTGTGTATTATTTGGCTTTATTTTACATTATATTTTCTTAACTAGAGTTGTAATAAATAATTTTTTATGCATTTATTCAACAACAAAAATTCAGATACATAATTAGGAACTTTTTATAATTTCATCCCATTGGCCAACCAAACGCGTTAAGCTGAATTCTCCTAATTTAAGTCCGCGCAAGATGCAATTGAGCTGTATTTTATTAGAAACTGTAAATCGATTGTTGAATAACAATCTATATACTGGAGTAATCCTTTCATAACATTCTTCTCATTTCTTTTTCACTCTTTATAGAGCATAAAACCGCCATTACAACTGCTCCCTTTACAGAAAGCCTGCGTCAAAGAGGCCATAGGAGTATTCTTTCTCTGGGTTTGATTCCCAGTTGAGGGAATACAATTTATGGAAATTATTTTTCATAACCAGTGGTCCTAATGATGTCATACTCCTCCCTGGTCTCCTGGGTAGTGAGATCGGATGCCTAGCCTTCTCGGATAAGGGCGAAAAAATAGGAGGACCCGTGTGCAAGTTTCGCACGTTAACAATCCTGCGGCAGTTGGAAATCGTAAAGAGTAGGCCACAAGCCCGCTGCCCTAAAAAAATAAAAAAATTAGAAACTTACCTGCAAAAGTATATACAAAATTTGTGATTCCTGTATATACGCATTGGGATTCTCGCTGAAGCTACAGAGTTCGTGCACTGTGCTGAGATCCTCCTTGCGTGATGTAAGGGAGGAGGTCGGAGCAATGATAGAGTTGTCCGTATGCAATGAAGATAGTCGTTAAAACCCAAACTAAAAAGCAAGCCTTTCTGTGTCTCCTCAGAGACTCCAGGGGATGTTTCTTAACAAAATGTTCAGTAATGATGTTATCCCCTATACATTGATTGTCAAGTTTTTTTTGGAAAATACAGCACCGTGAAAAGTAAACTGACCACCCATTAAAAGAACTGGCATGCCTTGCAATATTTTCATGATGCATTTTCTGGAAAATACTGAAACGGCGAGCACTGCACAGTGAAAGCTTAATTGAAAAAGCATTAAAAGAGCAGGCAGGCCTTTCAGTTTTTTGTTTTCATGGTTCTTTGATCATTGACCATAAGTCATGATATGCTTCACTACAATGATCAAATGAAGCTGAAATGGAATGGAGAGCAATGAAGTTGACATGCAATGGAGAGGAATGCAAGAACCACAGGAGAATTAGTGCCTTCATCAGGACATGTAGCAGAAATAACACATCCGGATTATTCAACGTCATGTTTTGGCGGGTAACTTGCTCGTATTTACATACATGTAATTGATGTGTTCTGTAACAGATGTGACAAAATGACATTTTCCAAATCGAAATATACATACATTGTTAAAATATTGTTTCATAGCCAAATCTTAATCAAGTAACTATTTCCTAATAAAACCCGTTGAATATCATATAGTGCATAATCTTCAGCTACCGGTTCTAATCTGATGGTCAAGACTAGCGGCAAGCAGCCTAGTAGCTGTGGAGATCTACTTTAAAAACATTAAGCTCTCTATAGATCTACACGGATCAAACCATGACTGTTTTCAGGTTCAGAGTGTCTGGGAATTGGAATAACTGCAGCCGTTTTGTAATTTTAAGCGGTGGAAAAATTCAAACTACGTGATATTTGACCAAATGTTAACTTTATTTCAAATAAAAACTTTGCTTCCCTATCTAATACAGTTCTCGGTTAAATTAATTTTTGTTAGCAAGCTCGTGTGTTTTCACTGGGAACGCAGAAGAAGTACTTTTAATCCTCGTGATGTAGCGTTTTTAAATGTCGGCGGTAGAGGGCTAGTTCAAAATTTCTTTAGCTTAAACATTCTTTTTTCCTACTCTATCACCTAGATATCTATCAAATCACCCAACGTGATCTACCGGATGATTTGGATCCACTTTATGCCGACCTCTGGTCTAGATGCTCTTTTTGATATGACCCCCAGCAGAACTAAAGATCAGATGAGCGTGCTAAGGAAACATTCCAGAAGACAGTTCTTGGTGTTGTTGCAATGGCTCCCCGCAGAGTTTGAGATCAGAGAAGTGGGTGAACGAGCTAAGCAAACATTTCAAAAGACAGTTCTTGGTGTTGTTGCAATGGCTCCTCGCAGAGTTTGAGATCATAGTATTTGGTGAACGAGCTAAGCAAACATTTCAGAAGACAGTTCTTGGTGTTGTTGCAATGGCTCATCGCAGAGTTTGAGATTAGAGTATTTGGTGAACGAGCTAAGCAAACATTTCAGAAGACAGTTATTGGTGTTGTTGCAATGGCTCCACGCAGAGTTTGAGATCAGAGAAGTGGGCGAACGAGCTAAGCAAACAACTCCGAAGACAGTTCTTGGTGTTGTTGCAATGGCTCCCCGCAGAGTTTGAGATCAGAGTATTGGATGAACGAGCTAAGCAAATATTCCAGAAGACAGTTCTTGGTGTCAGGCATGGGAGGACATGTGCCTCGTTAGGTGATGTCTTTCTCGAAAAGTCTCGTTGCAGATATTGCATTTAAGCTTCTCTTCTCTTTTCCGTTTCATTGGATCAAATTCTCGTTTGTGGTGTGACCTGAAAAAGAATAAATATAGTATGGTTGTGTTTAAAATTATCTAAAATTCAAAGTGTTCTATTTCTTGACAATGGACAATTCTGCAGACCAGTTCATATGAATGTCTCTGCCTGTCCTGATTTGCTTAACTTAATGTCTTTTTGTCTCTCTACCGTCCCTGCTGTTTAAATCTGCCATATGTTGCTATCTTATTCCAGATTATTTAACTGTGTCACATCTTCTCATCTACCTTCGTAACTGTTTAATAATGCCTTGCCATGTTCTCTGTTTTCCCCATAATTTAACCCTCTCCCTTCCTTTCTGCGAATCTGTCTTGTTTAACTATGTCCTACTTTGTTACCTGTCTGCTATCCCCATTGTTTAACTGTGCCATATCTTGTTACCTGTCTGATATTTCAATTGTTTAACTGTGCTATATCGTGTTACCTGTCTGCTATCCCCATTGTTTAACTGTGTCATACCTTGTTACCTGTTTGCCAACCCCACTGTTTAAATATGTCATAGTTTGTTACCAGCCTGCTATGCCCATTGTCTAATTATGTCATATCTCGTTACTTGTCTGCTATCTCAATTGTTTAACTATGTCATATCGTTACCTGTCTGCCATCCCCGCTGTTTCAATTGCCATGTTTTTAATCTGTTTGCATCCCCCATTGTTTGTTTCTTTTATAATTTTTTATCTGTCTGCCTTTTCCATTGTTTAACTCTGTCGTATGTAACCGCTCGTCTTTCCTTTTCTTTAAATCTGCAAGATTTCATTTTTTTTTCCCCCGCTGTCTATCCCTGTGTCTGTTGTTGTTATCTCGTCTACCAATTTCTTCGTCATGTGAGTCATCGACACATACTTATCACTCAAATATGATACAAATTTAAACAACATATTTGTGTTGTTATTTAAGAGGACGAGAGAGAGAGAGAGAGAGAGAGAGAGAGAGAGAGAGAGAGAGAGAGAGAGAGAGGGAGGGAGGGAGAGTTTTGTTGTTGTTGTTGTTTAACTAGGGCTGCTAAGCTTCTCGCTCTTTTGCAGCCAATGCCAGGTTGAAGATTTCTTGGTATTATCTACACTGTAGATCTAGGTTTTCCTTGTTTCTTTTCTGCCATTTTGAAACCTGTTGAGTTGAAGTCATGAGTTCCAGTTTCTCTCGCTTGGCTTGCATTTAAAGGATCGTCACATCTGGTCCCAAACTAGGAGAAAGAAAGGCGTGGCATTCTGTGCATTCCCCGCCATTCAATGCGACCCTACAAATATGCAGAGCTAAAATACTATGCTCTGGTTCTTGGCTCTCCCAAGGAATTGTCACGTCCTACGCAGAGCCACTTCTCAGCTTCCCCTGCCTCTCATAGGTCCACAGTGGACCTCCTGCATGCAGCCAACCAGGTAAAGGCCAAGAGTTACGTCTGGGGCTCAAATGACCCCGCCAACTTAGTGTGCAATGCTGGGATCCCAGATTGTTTCACCACAGCAGAAATCAATGGACGTATGTGGATTATTTCGAGAGTCCTCGAGGGTAAGATTAGCCTCACAGACAGCGGTTCACATCCACATCTGTCTAATATAGCAATGTGTTTAGCTGGTGATCATATAAGGATGATTCTAGATTTGCATCTAAGCATATAGAGAGAGAGAGAGCAGGGAGGGAGAGAGAGAGAGAATGCCAGCAAAAGATATAAAAATGAAACCACCAGACACAAACCTGTCTTTAAATAACATCATATATTCAGTGTAGGTTTATTTTGTTTACCTCATGTGATAGACTAGATCAGATGTCATTCTGAAGGTCGCGTTGCATTTAGCGCACCAATTCTGTGATAGATTCATAGCGTTGATTGGTGATGACAGGAGTGTTGGGTTGGTACTCTGCAGAAGCTTCTCTACCATGGGGTTAGCGCTCTTGAGAAAACCTAGAGTAGAGATGTGTCTGTCTGCAAACAAAGCATGTTTAGCCAGGCTCTCGCTGTTTCTGATATTAGCCGCAAAAGACTCGGTAAGTGGACCAATAGTTGGTATAGATGCTCTACACATCTCGAGTAGACCTGGTGGAATGTAATCTGGGAATGCCGAATGAGGAATTGGTATACTGCGTCCACGGGAAGATCCAGCTGCGAGAAGACTTCCTCCAGGGATGCCCAAAGGTGACGGTGGTGAAATTAAAGGAAGTCTTGGCATGTATAAACCCATGACTGGTGGTCCTGGTAGTGTAGGCTCCGGGTGGGAGACGGAAGTTACTGCTGACGCCAGTGATTTTGCTAACGAACGAGGAGGTAGTGGTACGCATGACGTTGAAGGTTGGTCTCTTGTGGGCAAGGGCGATGCAAGTAGGGAGTTATGAGCCTTGGGAACTGAAAATGAGTGAGGCCCAGGCAAAGCTGAAGATAAAGTTTTAGTTACTACAGATTGCGGGGACGAGTTTCTCTCTGGCGGAGACACTGTCTTTGAGACTGATACAAAATATGGTAAAGATGTCGGCGATGATATTCTGTGATCTGGGTTTAAGCTTGGCGATTTTTCAACTTTTCTGAAAGCGCTTCCGGTGTCCGAGTGTGAATCTGGTCCGTTTTCTTGAAATTGCAGGTCAGCACTCTTGCCAACCAGCTCCTCAATAGAATGGGATAAAACTGATTCTTTTCTAGGTTTGCTGTTGTCAGAGACAAATTTCTTTGTTCGCGATTTATCACCCCCCTCATCGTTTATATGCCTTTTAGAAGATGTTGCAAACATTGTGTTATTGTTTGTCATATAATTCAGCAAATGTTGTGATTTTTCTTGCAACCGGTATTCTGAATTTTTATTTAGTCTGCCGTTTTCATTTGAAGCAAAACGGTGGCCATTGTGTTTGGGCTGATCAGTGGTAAGTACGCGAGTAGTGTGATCGGTAGTGAAAGAACATTTAAACTTGAGATGCGCTCTGAGCGGGTAGGGAAAATCGAACATCTCACCACAGTGAGTGCAGATGAACTGCTTATCGTCTGCAAAAGAAAAAAAAAGCGTCAATTTCAAATAAAGATTATTAGCTATAAAAATACGCTTGTGCATGGTAGCAACTTCATTATGTAGTGACGGGTAGGGTGTATGTGGGTGGATGTAGAAGATCAGACAACACTTATACACCGCTCGTCTAGCTCACTGTCTAAGGAGTAATACACCAACTCCAACAACCATATCAATCTCCGTGAATATATAATATCACAAAGAAGTCACAATGGGCGCAGGGCCATTACAAATATTGGAGACATAACAAATCCCGAGTATTCTACGATCACTCTGATCCTCGGAATAACTACAGCCACAAAATAGGCTACTTCATAAATCCACTGCATAACTCTGGACCTCTACTCGCGCACTACTATAGACATCCACCCTTCTCTTCTCTACGCACTTCGCGGTCTCCTGTCTACTCTCTACTGACTCAACTCTCTACTGACCCAACACACTACTGACTCAACACACATCTCTCTCTGACTGACTCCTTTCATTCGTATTCAACAAACACGTGAAAACCTTCCACACTCCACTGAGCTTCATTCACGCATGACTATAGCTAACAGCTTGTTTTAACCTCTGCGCACAACATTGCTTGTAACTAAAATATTACAAGGCAAGCATTCCCAACTCACAACTCAAATGATTAATAAACTCCCGCTGGAGCATGAGAATATTCACACATGCAAAAACCCCTCAAAACACTCCGTGACAGAAGTAGAGAAGTCGGGTTCAGACTCATCATCAAAAAAAGAGTATGGGAGTATGTACAAGTTGAAACTCCCAATTTTCAAGGAATCCATAGATTTTATAGACTGTTTTTTGGAGAGGTTTCAAATGAAGGCAACTGCCTTAAAGATTAATAAAGAACTGTGGGGATCACTGTTGACAGATTATTTAACAGGGTCAGCATTAAAAACAGTTTTCCAATTAACTGTGGAAGATAGATTAAATTATGACATAGTGAAGGGAACTTTGTTACGCAAGTACAGGTTAAATGAGGAGGGTTATCGGTTAAAGTTCCACAGTGTGATGCCAAGTAGTAAAGATTTTGCGGAGTTTATCGCAGATATCAAGATGTTATTAAACAGATGGATTGACGTATTGGGCAAGAGTTTTCACTCTTTATTTATATGACCCTATTACTTCAGTGCTGTACCACTTTGAACAACAAAAGAGGCAACTAAGCATTTAAAGACCTTCATAAAATAGTGTCTGAGCAGAACTGAAGATTACATGTAAGTATATAAACCAATAAGACGGTATTGAATCAGTTCTACAAAATAACGGTTCACATGAAACAAGGGACTTTTCGGGTTTTACCCTTCGTCAGCCACAGTTACAAACAGGTGACAAGGACAAGGATTACATATAGGTACTACAAAAACATACGATGATGAGAAACATACACCAAATGAGCGATACAAGCAGATGGAAAAAGTAAACACCCACGGTGATGAGCAAAAAAAAAACAATAATAATACAAGAAAATCGTAAAACCTGAAAGAAATAACGAAACAAGAAAGTAAATAATCAACGAAACGAAAAAAAGAGAATGAACAAAACTTCGGAACAAGTAAAAGGTCACTTAGCTAGATCCGTAGATGCTTGGAATAGAACACTGAGGTAGCTTGTCCAAGAAATCGTCCAAGGAAGATTACATGATATGACACGCTTATTAATGTAGAACTAATGGAAAGATCAGAGAAAAGTAGATTAAGAACAGAGGAAAAGTTGTTGCCAGTTGGATAACAGTATAGACGCTGAGGAATTTAGCTGTTAGCGTTACAACGCAGTACTCTGGAACCCTCAAGATCAGAACGATAGAAGTAGACGCAAAAAAATGGTGTTTAAACCTGGAAACATACTTGAAAATGAACACCAAAAAGAAACTACTAATAGAGTGCTTAATTAAAAACACTAAATTCCCCACCATCACTAAAACAGTAACAACAGTGGAACTACTCGTACCAAGGGGGCTACACATCATAGTAAAATTATGTATTATCAGAACAAGAACAGTGTTAAGGTCAAAGGGGAGTAATCCTGAATATGCTTGGTGGACAAGTTAGATTTTGGGTTGCGGCGCTTGTATGCTTGTTTAGCTATGATGCTTGTTTAAATTTATGATAGGAATATCTTCTCGTATGTTCGAGAACAGAGCGTACGATCGCTACTCACAGCGTTGAGTCCCCGCCTGTGAGGATTTTTATCCCCGAGTTGTGTTGAGCTGTGATTAGCTCGCGGCTAAGCCGCATGTATTGAGAGCTGCGTTCTAAACAGCCGAGTCTCGTGACTGTTTGAGCGGGAGATGTGTGATCCCGAGGAGTTTGTTTCTGGGCGTGGACCGAGCTGGTCAAGCCTAGTGTTTTTTTTTAGTAGTGTATGCCTGCGCAGTGCTTAAGAAGATGTCGACTTATGTTTTCGCTGTGTGTACAGCATATTTCGTAAGCTGCAGTATGGATTTTTGTGAGTACTTTAGGCCTTGATTTATATATCTGCTGTGTGCAGTATTTATAGCACGGTGATGCCGACCGTTTGCTGGTGGATGTTTAGGAGTACTTTAGGACTTGATTTATATATCTGCTGTGTGCAGTATTTATAGCATGGTGATGCCGACCGTTTGCTGATGGACGTTTAGGAGTACTTTACGCCTTGATTTATATATCTGCTGTGTGCAGTATTTATAGCACGGTGATGCCGACCGTTTGCTGATGGATGTTTAGGAGTACTTTAGGCCTTGATATATATATATCTGCTGTGTGCAGTATTTATAGCACGGTGATGCCGACCGTTTGCTGATGGATGTTTAGGAGTACTTTAGGCCTTGATTTATATATCTGCTGTGTGCAGTATTTATAGCACGGTGATGCCGACCGTTTGCTGATGGATGTTTAGAAGTACTTTGGGCCTTGATTTATATATCTGCTGTGTGCAGTATTTATAGCACGGTGATGCCGACCGTTTGCTGGTGGATGTTTAGGAGTACTTTAGGCCTTGATTTATATATCTGCTGTGTGCAGTATTTATAGTACGGTGATGTTAGGAGCATCTTTGACGAGGCCATATTGATTGTATTAGCACGGTGATTACGACCGTGTGCTGAAAGGATCCATTAACTGATATAGCGTCTTTGATGAGGCATAGTTATTGTATTAACACGGTGATTACGACCGTTTGATGAAATGATCCATTAACTGTTATTATTGTAGCGCTGAGGTTATGAAGCTGTTATGATTCGATGTAACTGTATTCGTCCATGTCAACGTGATGATGTGCTGTGACTTAATAAACCATTATTAAATGTCATCAGTCGTTCCATACTCCATGACTGCTGTGTGCGTCCCTGTGGTGTGAACGACTTTGCCAGCACACAATCACTCTACATTCCATGCGTGACAGTAATAACTCATATTTATATATAGCCCTGTGTGGGCGTGGCTAATATGTATACAGAACGTCTCGTCTTTATCAGGTGGCCTTACTACGGGGCCTCGACCTATTTATTTAATTATATTAGCCTGTGTGGTGGAGACATTTAACACGGTATTATTTGGTAGCCTGTGTGGCGTATGCTTTAAGAAACAACCCACACCTCATCTTTACGATATTTAAACAAAACATCTACATCTGTATCAATTGGTGGTTTCCTGTCAAGTTGGATCTGATACCCACTACAGAAGACGTTACTGCTAAAACTAGATCGGTAACATATCTGGTGGCCAGTATGACTTATTGACACCAGATATAAAATAAGTTACTCAACTTATCTGGTGGCCGGTCATTAAGTTGGAACGAATACCTATCTTCTTCTTCTTCTTCTCGTTCGCTGTTGTTTAGAAATGTCTACACAAGAAGTCCGGTTTTCTGGATGTATGTTGCTGTGGTTGAAAGTTCTTCAAGACTCCCAAACAGCTTTGTGTGGATGTGCGTCTCTGTGGGCCAATGTTCATTCGCGTGATAAGATGGGCAGCGATTCCAGTTCTGCTTCTCCTGATTGACATTTTCAGGTAGGCCTGTATACAAGATCAAGTTGCGGTATTTCCAGCCCTTCTACCTCCTTTCTACGAAGTTGATAGACTGTGTACAAGCCCAGATATGTTACCGATCTAGTTTTAGCAGTAACGTCTTCTGTAGTGGGTATCAGATCCAACTTGACAGGAAACCACCAATTGATACAGATGTAGATGTTTTGTTTAAATATCGTAAAGATGAGGTGTGGGTTGTTTATAGTATGATATACCAATGAGGTAGCGAGAGCGGGCAAGGATAAACAGATAGAATAACAAACAAGTGCAATACCAAAGTAATAGTTACCACACCGGTTCAGAAAGAAATGTGTTTTAAACAAACTAAACATGAAACAGCATATCAACAAATGCAACAGATATTAGCAATAACTGTTGTTTTAAGTGTAAAGTGAGGTATATTAAAAACCATGAAATTGGAGACTCAATTTACACCAAATACATTTAAAAACGTCTTAAAACAAAAATCAGAATTTACAGCCTGAAAAAAAAGATATATATATATATATATATATATATATATATATATATATATATATATATATATATATATATATATATATATATATATATATATATATATATATATATATATATATATATATATATATATATATATATATATATATATATATATATATATATATATATATATATATATATATATATATATATATATATATATATATACACTATTTAGAATAACTAACACTACATACTAAAAATGTACACCACATGGGATTGAACCGGGTATTCCTTGCACGAGATATACTCCGTAGCCCTTGTCATCGTCATTATTACACGTCAACACTCCACACGGAGCATAGGACTCATCAAACTTATGCCAGGTCTTCTTGTCACGTGCCATCAACTCTAGCTGTTTCCATGTCTTCCTCGTAATTTTCATTTCTGTCTCCATTTCTCTTTTCCGTGTGGTTCATGTTCCCTTAACTACAAGAATGATTCAGAACATTCTCAGTAACCCATATCTTCTTTGGTGGCCAATCTTCTCCCATTATGAAAAATATGGGAAACCAACAGCCAAGGATCCAGACCTCCAATACGACCCAAAACTTGAAAAGGATAAAGAAAACTGTGACGATGAAACTTAGCCAACCCTGAAGTATTAGATGATATGGTAGAACCCTCATAACATCTGTATCCCCGAATATTGGTGTAACTTTTCATCAACGGGGAATTCTCTCCACCTGGGCTTTGAAGGCGTTGCCAGGATCAAATGTACTTGCGGCATGAGATCTAAGGGAACTCAGAACGGACGATGAAGTTTCCTGCTGCTAGATAACACGGCAGCGTGAACCAGAATGGACGAAGCAAGCTTCTTGCAGACATTTCACATCTCTGTGTCAATCAGAGAACGCTCGAAAGCCTGAGACGAACGGGGGAAACGCCGTGCGGCTGAATCTCGATTTTCTCCGGAGATCATAAAAAGTGTGAAAATCTCGCACGACCCCTTTAAGTTCCATTCCAGTTAGATATATACAGACCTTTGAGAAATGCAGTTTTATCACTCGTTTGCCAGACATTGACAGAAGCACTAGCATAGTGAAATCTTGTTTGATTCCCTCTGGATTTACAACTTATTGCAGTGAATTCTATTCTGTGCTAAACGGTATGATATATTTGTTTTAAAGTGATCAGTGGTCTAGTTCATTCATCTTATTTCACTGGATTTTGTGATTAATTTAAAGCTATTAAGTTAAACTTATCTCAAATAGTTCCAGTTGAAAATTTAATGATATATTTATTATATTATTTCCAAAGATGATAGATACTTAAATGCTTAAAGTAACATTTAAAGACGCGAAGGAATTTATAACTAAATTTAATTGAGTTAAGTTCTATATATATATATGTGTGTTTTAACTATTAAACTCGCGGGGAGTTCTTCTTGAATTTATATGATTAAAGACGCGAGTGTATAAATAGTTAACTGTAAATTTGTCGCGCTTTAGAATGTTATTTGATTTTTTTGGTATGATTACATTTTTTATCTTTCATATAGGGTGTATCACAACTTTTGCGATCCCAGCAAGAAAAACCTGGTATAGAGTCTCCCAGACTCAGTTCTTAAACCCCTCCAGAACTTGTTGAGACTGTTTAAATTTTAATCTTTGAGGCGATCCTATGTTGGGGATTCCGCTATCTAAATTATAAGAAAGAAAGCACACCCAAAGACAAATTTAACACATCATCAAGCAAATTAAGTTGTAACTGGAAGAAGAACAATTGCCAGAGCTTTTATTAGTTTACTGCTACTGAGAGAGAGTACATATTTACCTGAACTGTGATTGTGCCTAGTTTTTCCTCACTGGATTTAAACCATACCGCACTGGTCAGTTGTTGTCATCTCGTTTAAGAAGTTTCACCACCAGCGGCGAAATCTAAGCAAACCACACCCCATTCTCACCTGTATCTAACTGTGACAGTGCCATCCCATAGACTCTTCTTATAGAATAAAACACCAGAACACTTAGGCTTCACGTCCGGCGATAAGTGAGAATATTTGCTACCAGCCAACCTCGCTACATCTGGGGCTGGACATCGAAGTAACAGACACTTTCACATGTCAAGTGTTAATTGATGGTTTTTGTATAATTCTATGGAGTGCCTGATTCCAAGATCGGTAATTCTGTGTGAGAGTTTGTTTGTTGGCCAGCACGAGCGCGCATGACTGAATGAGTTTTATGTGCAACTATTTTAATTGCTGTACCTTGTAGACACTTTGTTATTTTATTCCTCGTATTGTTCGCTTTATAAGTAGGATTTCTTAACTCCGTTATTTCCCCTTCCTACACTGATTAGTAGAAGGAAACCCGTTAAGGATAATAGGACTAGTTTCCTAATCCCTCTTTTCATGATAGATTAATCCACTGTTGGGTTAACTTTTTTATTTTTGTTAACTACCTGTCATTTGGACTGGGTTCCTTTTCATTTGTCTGTACAAGAGGGAAGGGCATATGGGATATCAATCTTCATCTCCCCCCCCCCCCCCCCATCTTGTCATTTGTATTTTATTTCTGTAAATTATGATTTTTGCCTTTCAAATGATTAATATTGTGATTTGATTCTTAGTGATAAATAAACAGTATAAAACTTCTAGTATTGTGTTGGAAGGCCCAAGCCCACAATTACCCCATATCTGTTATATTCGTAGTTTGTATTCACGTGCGTCTGTGTGTTTGAAGCACCAAATCGGTGTGAGCGCAGGTGTGTGTCTGGAAACTGGCAAATAATTGTTTGACCAGGAGAGTTTGAGGAGAAGATTGAGAGGAACGATTGTCGTAAAAGAGTCTGTCCTTACTCTCCCCAGCACTCTGTGAATCAACTATTTACTTTCTACCCCTTATCTATCACAGAGCCTTCACCATCACTCTACACTCTAAACGGGACCACTAGTTCATAGAAATCTCTCAAATAAATTTACGACAAAAAAATGGAGAAAATTTGAGCGGATTGGACAAGAGAGGTAGCAACTAATCTGGTTTATTCCCATGCTCAACATGAGCTGAAGAATAATGAGAGATACGGTGAATATATATCAAATAAAACAGTTGTCACAAAATGTCAACTGATTCATGAGCATATGAAAACAATCATTATGTACCGGCTTTGAGCGCGCACCTCTTTTGGAGTTAGTCTGCAGCTCAGGAACACCAAGGATCTGAGTGAAGTCTTTACTGTACCAAACTAATAGCTCCTCCCCAGCCTTGACTATACGTAATGTTCTGTAGTAGACTCTGCCCTCCTTCAGGTATGCTTCCATATTTTGTTCATCCTCATCTCTTGCAGGCGACACATACGGCAACCAATCGACAGCCCTTAATCCTTCCCGTCGCTCTTCTGTATCTACCTGCGAAGAGAAAGATGTATTTCTAATGATCAGAAACATAAGACCAAGCATGTATGAATTCCTTCATCGTGAATAATTTCAAAAACTGTCGTAGGTTCGTAACTATAGCACGTTTCACTAGCTTTGCCCAACTTCAAAATGCTATATCTCAGCGAATATATAACGCATATAAGTGAAATTTTGTGTATGAATTTGAAATGGTATAGACCCTATGAATTAAATTTTTCATTAAAATGCGGCCATTGGCTTCAATTTTCGTTTCTTTGCGATATAATATAAAATCCTACTTGCCAACACACATCACACACACACATATTGAAATGTCTACAGTAAATTATACGACCTCATTTGCACATTTTTAGTTTATCAAGCAATTGGCATGATTTTAGTGTGAAATTGCGTGAAATTGCACTTCTTGAACATAAAACAGTTTATTTCCGGTGTTACGCACACATTGTCAGTCAGTGGCGTGTCTACAAAAAGTATTGTTTGGTTAAGTAGGAAAAATGAGTCTGCGAGTACATTTTATGACATTACAGCAAATCACAAATAGGATTTTTAAGTATTTCTGCAATTAAGCTACTCGAGGAAAACTATATCATTCTATTTCAAACCCACAAAAGAGGACTATTCATGCCTTGGGGATAAGCAAACGATCATTGCACTGCTGGATAGCGACATCTGAAATTTGTAATTCCAGTGTTTTACACACGAAAAATAGGCCAAGAGTGGTGGATAATGTTGACAGAGAATTGATCCGCAGAGAAATTTGCAATATGTTTCTCAATAATGAGGCAGTGACTTTAAGGAAATTGAAAATCTGGTTAAGAAAGAATAATGACATTGATATTTCCAAATCTACGCTATGGAGGACTATTAGGAGTTTGGGATTCAATTTTAGAAAATATGTTGGTGGTAGAAACCTTATTTGTGAGAAGCCTCATATAGTTGCAATGAGAAGCAAATATTTACGCGAGGTCAGAGAATTGAGAAGAGATTGTTATGATTTTGTGTATTTAGATGAAACTTGGATCAATGCGCACCACAGTAATGAACGAGAATGGCAATCATTTGATGGAACAACTAAGAGACTAGTATCAAGCAGCAAAGGACAGCGCCTAGTAATTGCACATGCAGGAAGCAGCCATCATGGGCTTCTAAATAATACTGAACTCACATTTGTTTCAAAATCCAGAGATAATAGGGATTATCATACAGAGATGAATGGCAAGATATTTCAAGATTGGATTGTGAATCATGTACTTCCTTCCTTGGATAGACCGTCGTGTTTGACAATGGACAATGCTTCATATCACAAAGTTGTGGCACCAGAAGATAAAGTTCCTAATTCATCAAGTACTAAAGATGTAATAAAGATTTGGCTGACCAAAAACGACATTCCATTCAACGAAATGTCCCTGAAGCCTGAATTACTTGGAATTGTAAAAAAGACACAGCATACAAAGATATTTCACATAGACAAGGCAATCCATGAACATGGTCACAGATGTTTAAGATTGCCTCCTTACCATTCGCACTTAAACCCAATAGAATTAGTCTGGGCTAAAATTAAGGAACAGGTAGCAACAGAAAATAGAACGTTCAAATTGAAAGATGTTGAAATACTTACAAAAGCCGCCATCTCCAATATAGCCAGGGATTATTGGAAGAAATGTGAGAACCATGTGTTACAAGAGGAAGGGGAATATTGGAAGAATGATGGTTTGTCCTTCATTCAGCCGAGATTGATTATCAATTTCTCAGAGACATCTGATTATGATTCGGATGAAGTTTGATTTCTTTAAAGATGACCTTACCGTTATTTACAAGCAGATTAGAGGAACAACGTTCCATTATGATATTTATGAACCGCAAAGAGGTGATACCTATTGAAATAATTAGATCAATGAAGGTCCAGTTTGGTAGCGCATTAAATGTCAATGACAAACAATGTCACGAGTATCTCCCATGCAGATCATTTAAGAAATCATCTTCAACAGGCATTCATATGCAAACGTGATAGCCACATTATTGTAATAGTAGACACGCCTATGCCTATTCAATTCACAGAATCTGTGACTGAAGTGGTAAAATTTCTTTCTTCGATACACAATAATTAGTATGCCGACAAAGATCAAAGGATTTCATCCGTTTATGGGAACTGGACAAGATGCACAGATATAAAGTATATATTTGTTGGGTCTAACCCAATATAACATCGTATGCAAAAAATGGCATTAATACGTTCGACGGTTAATCAGATAATTACATTTGAAGTTGGGCAAGTGCTATAGTTCACAACGGGCTGATCACCCGTTGCCAGTCACTTCGATTACGGAAACAACAGCAAATGGGTTGATTTGCCGTTGCCCTAAAGACGCCACTAGGCGTGATGGGAAACAATGGCAAAGAAAACCTATCTGCTGTTGCCCTAAGACGCCACTAGGCGTAATGGCCACTGACTGCTTTGACGGTCTGTGGCTAAGGACAGAAGAAGAAGAAGAAGAAGTGCTATAGTAAATTGTTTACAGGAAACAATTGTTTTATATAAATATCAAACCGTTGAATGAAAATACACGTTTCATAGAGATAAAAATAGACCTTAGAACACTTTTGATATAAAAGTAATAGTCATCTGGAAGGAAATAACTTTCCAAGAATGCACCATCAAATGGAACAGTTGTACAGCCCGTTAACAGATTCAAATATCTAAGCGCGTTAATGGCATCGGATGGAAGATGCATCTCAGAAGTGAAGCGTAGAATATGCCAGAAAAAAAAACAACAACAATCCATTAGATAAGATATACTTTGTGTAAGACCTCTTTGTCAATGTAAGTAAGAAAGAGTTCTTCGATGTTACATCCAACCAATCCTAAAATACGAAAGTGAAGCATGGCCACAAGCAGGAAAATCTATGGAGGCCGTGGAGATGTGTTTTTTCCCCTTCTTTTTTTTTTTTAGAAGTATGTTAAGAAAACTGTGGACATCTTATAAGAGTAATGAGGACGTCCTGAAAGAGGTCAATGCATTCTGGAAGCTTATTACTCACATTAGAATGAAGCAACCCGCTTTCTTTGGGCATGTACAAGAGAAGCCGAAAACTGGGATATATTGTGAGAACGGGAAACATTGAAGAAAATTAAACAGAGGACGACTATGAGAGAAGATATCGACATCATGGCACGAAAAAAAGTCAATAATAGAATTGACAAAAACAATATTGGAGACAGGAACAAAAAAACATGATCACCTAGGCATTGTACGAACTTTAAGAAGATGAAGAAGGAATTTGAACATGTCCTGACTGACAGACGAAGTGTGGAGTCTTGGCAATGGGAGAGCGAGAAAAGAAGTTCGCATATAAGTTTTAGGTAGATACAAAGAGAAGGTTATCCCGATATTGTATTCAGAATATTAACCCCCCTTTTTTTTTTAACTAGCAAAGGGTTGGGCTTAGGGCCGTCTACCCCAGCCTGTAGAAATCGTAAGAAACAAAAATTTTAAAAAGAAATATGAACATGTCAACAAAAGAAAATAATTCAGCTCAACCATCCAAGACAGAAGAAGCTCGTATGGTAGGGAGGTGCAAGATAAAACAGAAAAGAAGCCTCAGTTGCTGAATTCTGGGAGGACAACATTAGGCAATCTGTGAGGGACCGAGGACTAGAGTGGAGCCAGGCCAGGAGGAAGACAGCCGATGGGATAGTATGGCGCTCTCTTTTCCAAACCTCTACACCATACATTAGAAGAGGAACGACTAAGTAAGTAAGGAGTGTGGGTTGCTGAATCCAACTTTGACACATAGAGTGTTCGTGCATTGAACGAGCAGGGAAAATTGTAGAGGTGGCAGCAGAAATGTAGGCCTGCAGGATTGATTTTCTGCGACTGTGTAAAAGAAGATGGGAAGAAGTAGAAAGGAAAAAACAGGTCACAAGAGAAATGATATTGTCCTCAGGACATGAAGATAAAAATTCACACCTACCACTATCTTCTACATTTTAAGTTTTACGTACTGCCGATCTGATGTGCAAAATAATACAAGGGGCTTGACATAAGTCTTGGTCCTGACCATGAAGGAGTCACAGGAGGAAGATGAAACTTGGCACATTTAAAGTTCATCACATTTGCACTGAATGTGTGAAGTACGCGTTTGTTTCTTCAATGGGTTTTCCCGCTATGGTGCACGGCGCAATGCACCCTATTGACCGGATCTGCTGCTCCAAAAATTTGACAAAACAATTGAAAAGAAGGAGACCAGAGCTGTGATAAAATTTCTGATGTTTCAGGGAAAAACACCTACAGAAATACACAGGGAGATGGAACCAGTGTTTTGTGATTCTTGTCCTTCATATACTTCGGTAAAAAAGTGGTGTCAACAGTTTAAGTGAGCCGCTCAAATGTTGCTGATCTGCCAAAATCTGGTAGACCAGCCTCAGAGTGCAACGATGAAAATGCAACAAGAGTGAAGAAAATCATTGACCAGGATCAAAAAATGACAATTGTGGAGATAGCTAGTAGAGTAAAACTGAATGAAAGAACAGTTTATAGAATTTTATACAACAGGAAAGTTGTGACCAGGAAACGAGGGATAACGCGCACTCAAAATCTTCCTTTGCTGCAAGACAACGCGCTCTCTCACAAAGCGCGATTTGAATATTGAAATTCTTCCACACCCACCATATTCACCAGATTTGGCTCCATCAGACTTTTTTCTATTTCCAAATCTTAAAACACAGCTAAAAGGAAATCATTTTGATAGTGATAAAGAAGTTATACTGGCATGTGATGACTGGTTTAGTTTGAAAAATAGGGTGTTTTACTCCCAAGGTCTTTTCAAGGTCAAGAAGAGAGGGCAGAAGTGTGTCAATTCAGATGGTGGCTATATTGAAAAGGAATAAACACTATACAAAATTTCAGCTCTCTGTGACATGTCCTTCATGGTCAGGCCCAAGACTTATGTCACGCCCCTTGTACACACATATGTAGTATATTAAATTTTAAGGAGAGTCCATTCTTCGGAAGGTCCAAAATGGATAGCTACGCAAAGAATGGAAAACATCCGTGTATGCCTCAAATCTTCAGGAAGTGGTCTGGATCTACTGCTCTGGTCATCCAGGGGTGCGCGGCAATGGGAGAGCTAATAGACAAGCTTCGACAGCACCCATAGTAGCAACATTGGATATGAATAAGGGAGAAATACTTAAGAAAATTAAGTATCGCCTATTAGAGAACAACACTGCAAATCGATGAATCAACAAGAACAAGATTGCTGGCGTTTGGCATCAAACGTGAGACTAGCAGAGATGGACGTATAATAGGGTACACTCGTCGTTGTATACAACCAGCGCGCTACAGCACGAGGTGGCATTCACAGCCTTCAACATTTGCTGAGGGAGACTGAACCTCTATGGGTTTGCCTGGAATGCAGTGATATCGATTCTGGTCAACAATAACAAAGAGAGTTAGTAGACGTACAGTTGATTGGACTGTTATTTATGCATGAAAGAATATTTAATAATAACTGTTTATATGTACATATTATGATAATACCAAGTTTTTGTCTGTAAAACGGATGTACGTTCAGCGCTTTGCACACTATGTACACGTGTCGGAGGTGAATATAGTTTAGTAGTTATTTTGTGCAGCAATTTGAAAGGAGAAAAAAAATACTTAACGCAAAGGATACTGACATACTCCGTCGTGCAGTAGGTAGATCGCTTGCTTAAAGACTTAGTTAATAATTCGGACAGAAAAAACGTTATAGCGAGATTTTTGACGACTTTTGAAAGTCATTCCAAGATCATCGAGATCCATATATTACAGGGTGTTGCCTTAACAACATGCAGCAAATAGCCAACAAGAATAGAAAAAAAAAACACAGACACAGAGGGCAGAAACCTAAAGCCAAATGCTTACAGATTGACTTATTACAACTAGGGGGTCTGCTTTGTTATTAAGTGAAAGCATTTAATCGCAGGATACAACGTTATATTTGAAAGCTGTTCTTTGTGCTAAGATTGAAGACTCACTAGATTTGAACGAAAACATTTTAAACTAGCTAATATCCCATGAGATGTAAATCGGATATATATATATATATATAATATATAATATATAACAATGGAAAGACAGTATTATTGTAAAGTTACCGAAGAAAGGTGATCTATCAGACTGTAATAACTGGCGTGGTATATCTCTATTATCAGTACCTGGAAAATTATTATGTTGCATGATGTTAGAAAGACTTAAATTGCATGCTGACGAAAAGATCAGAGAAGAACAAGCGGGTTTCAGGCCGAAACGATCATGTATTGATCAAATATTCACACTTAGAACAATTATAGAAGAATCAGTGGAAAGGCAATCGCCACTTATTATCACCTTCGTCGATTTTCAAAAAGCCTTTGATAGTCTACACCGCCCATCATTGTGGAAGATACTTACAATCTATGGTTTTCCAACAAAATATGTGAATATAATCAAAGCGCTATATGACAATGCAAGATGTTGTGTTAGTACAAATAAAGGGAATACAGAATGGTTTACAGTAGAAACAGGGGTGAAACAAGGCTGTATTATGTCACCACTACTTTTTGGAATAGCTATTGATTGGGTTATGAGAAACTATACCCACAATGAACAATTAGGTATAAAATGGACAAATGGAAAATTCCTGGGGGACCTGGATTTCGCAGATGATGTAGCATTCTTAAGTTCAACACCAAGACAATCCCAAGAAGCAATAAATAATTTGTGTCATCTCTCGGTTAAAATAGGTCTCCAAATAAATGCCTCTACAACTAAAGCTATGAACTTTTCTAACGAGACCTTTGATATCATCTTGAACGAGGAAAAACTACAGAAAGTTGAAAGTTTCAATTATTTAGGCAGTAAAATGACCCAGGTTGGTGACACAACAAGAGAAATCCATACTAGAATTGCTTTGGCAGCTAGCGCCTTCAATAGATTACACTGACAAACAACATTTTTCTTTCTTATATAAGAATAAGTGTTCTTAGGTCAGTTTCTTGCGCTGATTTCAAATCTGAAATCCGTTTATCTCTATCATGTCGGGTTCTTAAGATATTTGTGAATAAATATATTTTTGGGAAACCGTTATTTGCTCCGTTTCATTTTTACTATATAACTTATTAAAAATTAATAAAAAGCAACATAATTCTACTTTTTATACTGCTAAAAAATGCATGACATATGTTACGCGATTTTTCAAATAGTTACTGTATTTTGAAATAATTCTGAGCAAAATATGGCTTCTAGAAGTTGTAGAAATTCGGCTGATCTGTTCTGTTACGTGTGCGGATATTTCACCGATCGTGTTGACCAGACAAACTTTACACCATTACTAAAGATAGCATATGAACTTTATTTCGATTCGAAAGTTGATGATGCAAATAAATCTTGGAAGCCAAATGCGGTTTGTTCGATACATTGGCAGGTTGGTTACGAAAATCGCCGAAGCATAGGTCGATGCCTTTTGCCGTGCCAGTAATATGGCGTGAACATACAAATCACACTACTGATTGTTACTTCTGCTTGACAAATATCCATGGTTTCACTTTTAAAACTAGAAAGTCTGTGGTTTATCCAAATATTGAATCGGTTTCGAAACCAGTGCCTCATGATCCAATCACGTGTCCGATCCAAGTACCACCAGAACAATATCCGTTGGACGTAAATAAACCATCAGAAAGTGATAGTTTACCTGCTTTAGAAACTAATTCTGACTCAGATTACATACCGGTGAATGATGGTGTTTACTTAATTAACCATTCAGAACTTTAAGATCTAATACGTGATCTCGCTCTTACCAAAGGACAAGCGGAATTACTCGGTTCGCGACTCAAAGAATGGAATCTTTTAGCGCCCAATACTCCGATATCTAAATTTCGTCATAGACACAGAGAACTTGTTCAATACTTTGAGATGGATGATGACATTTGCTATTGCAAAAATGTAAACGGTCATGAGCACATAGTCAACGAATGGCGATTTTTCATCGATTCTTCCAAGACTAGTCTAAAAGCCGTGTTATTGCATAACAAATTTTTTTTTTCATCAATTCCAGTCGCCTACTCTGTTCATATGAAAGAAACTTATGACAATATGGCTATACGTTTGGAAAAAATAAAGTACAATGACTACCAATGGCGGATTTGTGGAGACCTAAAGGTCATTGCAATTCTCACGGGCATGCAGACTGGGTATACTAAATTTTGTTGCTTCCGATGTGAATGGGACAGCCGCAACAGACAGGAACATTATGCAAGAAAGGTGTGGCCTATCCGGGATCGTATGCAGCTCGGGCATAAAAATGTAATACGCGAGCCATTAGGTAACAAAGACACCTTCATTTTACCACTGTTACATATAAAGTTGGGGCTCATGAAGAATTTTGTAAAAGCGTTAGATAAAACGAGCAAAGCTTTCACTTATCTTCGAGAAAAGTTTCCGCAAGTTAGCGATGCAAAGATAAAGGAAGGTATCTTTGTAGGACCTCAGATTAGGAAAGTTATTGCAGACAAACAATTCGAGAACTTGTTACATGGTAGTGAACTTCGCGCATGGATGGCATTCAAATCGATCGTCGATAACTTTCTGGAAAATCACAAATCTGTCGACTATGTTGCATATTGTTAAGCAGTGCATAGATGCATACAGAATTATGGGCTGTAACATGTCCCTCAAAATCCATTTGCTCGATTCGCATCTTGACTTTTTCCCTCACAACCTTGGCGAAGTCAGCGATGAACATGGAGAATGATTCCATCAAGATATCGCCGTAATGGAGTCACGTTATCAAGGACGGTGGAGTGTGACCATGCTTGCCGATTATTGTTGGATGCTTCATCGCGATGTACCACATTCCATTCACCGACGAAAATCGACTGCAAAGAAATTCAAGCCTACATAACTGTTATACTTCTTGTACGAATGATGTTGTAATACTGTATGCGTTGTTAAAAAAACTTCAATTGCGTATTTCTAGAGATCCCGACCTGATAGAGAAAAACGGTTTGCAGATTTAAAAACAGCGCATTAAAATTGACCAGAAAAACATAGAAATGTTAGAGAAAGAAAAAAAAAATTTTTTTTTGTTAGTCAGTGATCTAACATTTGGAAATTACGATCATTGAATATACATACCAAGCTTCGTCTGTTTAATTCAAATGTTATCTCAGTGTTAACATACGGCTGTGAGAGTTGGAAAATAACAAAATCATTGGAGAACAAGCTGAATACATTCGAGAACAAATGTCTTAGAAAACTCATGAACATCAGTTGGAAAGAATTCAAGACTAATCGACAAATAAGAGAAGACTCTAGGCAGAAATATGTCTCCGACTATATAAGGAAAAGACGATGGTCATATATCGGTCATGTCCTACGAATGCAAAACAACAGAATACCACTACAGGCGCTCACTTGGGTTCCTGAGGGTAAGAGGAAAAAAGGAAGACCAAAAGAATCACTCAGAAGAACAATAATAAGAGAAGGAAGAACGTTGGGCCTAAATAATGTGCAAGAGCTAAGAGGAGTGGCGTCACAACGAACAACCTGGAGAGCACTGGTTTCTGCCTTATGCGCCGTGTTTGGTGCTTAAAGAATTTATTATATATATATATATATATATATATATATATATATATATATATATATATATATATATATATATATATATATATATACATACATATATATACATATATATACATATATATACATATATATATATACATATATATACATACATACATACATATATATATATATATATATATATATATATGTATGTATGTATGTATATATATATATATATATATATATATATATATACATATATATATATATATATATATATATATATATATATATATATATATATATATATATATATATATATATATATATATATATATATATATATATATATATATATATATATATATATATATATATATATATATATATATATATGATATGGGAAGCAATCCAAAAGGCAAAGTCTGACAGAACAAACCTCCATGTAATCTGGTTGGATTTAGCGAATGCTTATGGATCCGTTCCACACCAGATGTTGTGGCAGGCCCTAGAAATGTATCATGTTCCACAAGAGATTGCAGCAATGCTGAAGCTGTATTTCGCAGGGTTTGCTGTCAGATTTTCAACCAGAGAGTACACAACGAAGTGGATTGGCCTTGAAGTTGGAATTGCGATGGGATGTACCATCTCTCCGATACTATTCGTGATGGCTATGCAGGTAATCCTCAATGCGGCTGAAGGAATGGCTATAGGTCCAAAGCTCGGTGGAATGTGTCTCATGCCACCGCTCAAAGCATTCATGGATGACACAACAATTCTGACATCAGATGAACATCAGGCCCGGAGGATGTTAGCACGCCTGGATAAACTAGTCAGCTGGTGCAGAATGAGCTTCAAACCCAAGAAGTCGAGAAACCTATCAGTCAGGAAAGGGAAGATAGCAGAGGTCATATTCACGGTTTCCAACCAAAGAATCCCTACTGTCATTGAGGAACCTGTTAAAAGTCTTGGCAGGGTGTACGATGCCTCATTAAAAGACTCAAAGGCAGTGCAACAGACAATAGAAATGGCAGACAGAGGGCTACAGATCATAGACCAAAGCAGACTCCTGGGGAAGTTCAAACTGTGGTGCCTCCAGTTCATGTTGATACCAAAGTTGCTGTGGCCACTGCTTATATATGAAATAAGCACAAGTACAGTGGAAGCCATAGAGCAGAAGGTCAACAAGTTCATGAGAAAATGGCTAGGAGTACCACCAGGTCTGTCAGATGTAGCACTGTACTGCAAAAAGTCAAAACTTCTGCTTCCTTTCAAGTCAGTTGTTGAAGAGTACAAAGTTGGAAAGGCAAGGCTTGCAATGATGCTACGCGAGTCAGCTGATGACGTGGTTAAGTCCATTCAGCCCACACTGAAAACGGGAAGGAAGTGGAAAGTGGAAGAAGCTGTTGATGCTGCCCAAGAGTCACTCAAACTGAGGGAGGTAATCGGATACACACAAACGAATAGACGGGGATGTGGTCATGGAGACATCCGCTGGTGGTCCAAGGCATCAAGCAGGGAGCGCAGAGACATGGTAGTTCAGGAGATACGAGAAGCTGAGAATGATAAGAGGTTGCAAAAAGCAGTGCAGCAGGTCCAACAAGGCCAATGGACTACATGGGAAGGAGCCCTGCAGAGGTCCTTGACATGGAATGATATATGGCATATGGCACCTCTTAGGCTCAGCTTTGTTGTCAGATCACTGTATGACCTGCTGCCATCGGCCACCAACCTTGTGAAATGGGGAAAGTCGGATGATGAGCAGTGCCCCCTGTGCAAGGGGAGGCAGACACTTGAACACGTGCTCTCAGCGTGTAAGGTGTCATTAGGGCAAGGGCGATACACTTGGCGCCATAACAAAGTGCTAAATGAGCTTGCTGCGACAATAGATCTGGCAAGAATGAAGGCGAATAGCAAAGTCCGGCCAGACACCGCAAACACATACTTTCTGAGGGCAGGGAAGTCAGCACACCCCAAACCGAATAAACCTGGTAGCAGTTTACCATCTCTTCTTGATTGTGCAAATGATTGGGAGATGGCGGTAGACCTACCTGGACGAGGGGCATATCCAGAGAGTATCCGAAAATCGCGGAGACGGCCGGATATAGTGCTTCATTCTGCAGCAACGCTTCAGGTCATACTGATTGAACTGACCATGCCATTTGAATCCAGATTAGATGAGCAACATTCGTTCAAAGCGGCCAAGTATAGTGATCTGGCCGCGGATCTGAGACACGATGGGTTCACTGCAAGGGTCATGGCTGTTGAAGTGGGCGCAAGAGGGCTTGTGGCTGCATCAGTGTATGATCTATTGAAACTGTTGGGGCTGAGGGGACAGTCGAGAACAAGGGCCCTGAAGAGGCTGAGTGAAACTGCCGAAAAGGCATCAGGCTGGCTGTGGAACAACCGCAATGGGGAATGGAGATCGTAACAATAAACGCTGCGGTACAGAAAACACCAGGAATTTTTCTAAGTCCACAATACGCTGAGGTTTGTGGTGGACTAGTGAACGGGCTGCGACTCAGGGGCGACAAGCGGTGTATACTATAAGGGGTGTCAGTATCAATAGTCCAGTGGGGAACGCGCAGTGGCGACTCGTTGACTTCGCGCTGGTGTCTCAGTGTGTGCGACGGAACGAACGGAATAATTTGTCTTCTCTTTGTTACTTTCACAATTGCCTCCACGGCTGGCGGAGTTGTGGAATTTAAAGTTGCTGCCATAAGTGAAATGGGTTCATTTTCGATGCAAGACAACAGGAAGCTGAGACGCTTGGGAGTCATGACCCTAGTGGGCCCGCCCCCCTTAGAGTGTAAAGGAGTATATAGGGCCGAAATACTTGTCGGACGGGGGGACTGCTTCTGATGATCAGATTGCTTCCTGTTGTATCGCTCTGTAAAGAGTTTCCTATCATATATATATATATATATATATATATATATATATATATATATATATATATATATATATATATATATATATATATATTAATATATATATATATATATATATATATATATATATATATATATATATATATATATATATATATATATATATATATATATATATATATATATATATATATATATATATATATATATATATATATATATATATATATATATATATATATATATATATATATATATATATATATATTAGGGCTTCACCGAATATTCGATTCGTTTTTGATTCGATGTCGAATAGTGCATTAAATGAACTATTCGCATTCGGCTGAATAGTACGCTGCCATCAAATACAAATAGTAAATTTAGGTCAACCCACGGCGTGATAATTTTTGACCCAGAAAGTAGGCTGACTTTAAGTTTCAATTGGTCCCACTACTAACTCAACACCACGCCTTGCGATGCATACTTTAGCGTGTAGCGGGTTGCATCAGCTGACTAGACAGAGGGAACAAAGTCGTGGGCAATATACAGTTTAGAGGCAACGAAAGTTTATCAAGCCATCGGCAAAATGATGGCACTAGACATTCAGCCATGTTCTATCGTGCATGATGTCGGTTTCATATTTCTGGTTGGTTTGTTGGAGCTGAGATACACAATGCCAAGCAGGAAATTTTTTACTGACATAATTATTCTTAAAATGTACAGCTCTGTTAGGGCTAATATCCAGAACAACGATAACTCACCGCACCTCCAATAAGCGTCCCAAGTGAACGTCTGTTCAGCACTGCCGGCAACACGTCTTCAGATAACAGATTTTGTCTTTTGGCAGAGAATGCTGAGAGACTCGCTTTTTTTAAACACCAATGCATGTTTGATGCAGCAATTTAAAAAGTGATTAATGGCTATTTGCCGTATTTTTTGTAAAGGTGTATAATTAATAAAAATGGCAGTAGACCTATTGAACACAACTTTTTATGCCCATCATTCACTCACTATTCGTATTCGTATTCGGCCGAATAGTTAAAGGCCTCTATTCGCATTCGGCCGCATAGCAAAAACCACTATTCGGTGCAACCCTAATATACAAGTATAAATACATATACGTACATACCAGAGGTGTGTGAAGAGACAAATAAAGAATAGGACTGTTGCACACTCCGGCTATAGGAAGCTGTGGAAGTCTTATTTGGCAAACTGGTAACAGACAATAAGGCCGCATAACAACTGAACTTGGCCAGAATACCGCCAAAATGCATGACACATCCATTTAAACATATTATGTATGATGTGCGGCGGTACTGTCATTATCAGTGGGAATTAACATTATAGACTAACTCCTACTATAACTATTTCTATAACTTTTCGTGTCGCTAAGCCCCCCCACCTCGCTACATCACTGTTAGAGAGGCCTCTTCAGACTGTGAGGCTCTAAGCTGTGGCTTGGTTAGCTTATGCCTAAATCCGGCCATGCTCCAGCGTGTCGTACAAGGCGACTAATATGAAGTTGTACATAGGGCTAGCAATCTCATCATGTAAAACAAATTGAACCGCTGCAAGAGCTTGTGAATTTTTTGTGCACGCTTCCTGCAAGGTGATTAGCTACGGTTGTAGCGCCATGCTCCGTTAGGAGCACAAAGGAAAAATGAAGATGATATATTTGAGGTTAATGGTGCCGATGGTGATGATGGTGATGATGTTGTCGATGGTGATGATGGTGACGATGGTAATGATGGTGATGATGGTGACGATGGTAACGATTATGATGATGGTGACGATGGTGATGATGGTGATGATGGTGACGATGGTGATGATGGTGACGATGGTGATGATGATGATGATGGTGACGATGGTAACGATGGTGATGATGGTGACGATGGCGATGATGGTGACGATGGTGATGATGGTGATGATGGTGATGATGGTAACGATGGTGATGATGGTGATGATGGTGACGATGGTAACGATGGTGATGATGGTGATGATGGTGACGATGGTGATGATGGGGACGATGGTGATGATGGTAATGATGGTGAAGATGGTGACGATGATGATGACGGTGATGACGGTGATGATGGTGACGATGATGATGACGGTGATGACGGTGACGATGATATAATTACCTGTACAAGTATCCCTTCCGGTGGCTTGTCGTAGGTCAACATGCCGATGAAGTAAGCAGGGTCAGTAGCTGTCAGATGTGTCGGAAACGGTCCAAATATTTGTCCATAGTCAATGTCGTTAATTGTAACAACGCCCATTTTTTTTATTGTACGAGACAAAACCTGGTTTAGAAGAGAAATAATTGTTTAAAAGAAAAAAACCGAATCAATGCTTTTACAAATTATCACATCTTATCTCTCTGAGCTAGAAGATACTTGCGGATATTATCCAAAAGCAACATTAGTTTAATCACAAAGCTGAACCTCCTATTGGTATTCACTTTAAAATATTATTATATAATGTAATGTATGTGAGAATGTACCCACATAATACTGTACTTTAGAAATGTGAGTCGTGAGAATGTACCCGTATACCACTGTACTTTAGAAATGTGAATTTTTTTTTACTGCTCAAAGACTTTTCCTGCCACAGAAGTGCGTAAGAAAGTGCTATTATTATTATTTCATTTTCCACCAAGAATGTATGGACATAAGCGAGAATGTGTTTATGTAATTTTTGTATTGATGATTGATGACACATTCAAAAATACAGATTAATTGTAGTCGGTATACAGAATTTATTTATTTTTATGTATTGTTTTATTTATTTTTATTTATTGTTTTATTTATTTTATTTTATTATTACTTTTTTCCCCCAATTACTAGCTTGTTTGTTTCAAAAAAAAAAACCTACTCATTTTTTTAATTTTGATTGCATACTGTAAATGAATGCTGTTATGGTAACTTTATAATGTTGCATGCCTTTAAATTAATGCTTAAAGCATCATGTGGGAATGAAAGGATATAGTATGCAAGATTAATGAGAGTGGAAGGGCAGAATGTTAGACGGGCCTGCGCGCCCAATTCTTCACCCTTCGAAAATAAAGTTCGTTCGTTCGTTCGTTCTAATACTTAACTTCCCTACAGTAGTTTCTGCTATGGGAACCCCCTTTACTTGTATCACTAGTTTGAAAGAAATCCCGCACCATCAGCGTCTTCTTTGCCTCGTTATCAAGGAAGACGACGTAAAATAAAGACACTTAAAAAAATAGAGATAAAAGCTAGCTCCAGATTATTTTTAAAAAATGGCTTTAAAAAAAATCCATCCGAGATGTCTAAAGGGAAAAGACGATGAGAGTAGATTAGAATGAGAGCTTTTGCTCCAAATTTCACAGGCTAAAGCAATAAAACACAAAGCCTCTTCTTTCCCACAATTTCTCCTTAAAGTAATCAAGCCCTATACTCTCGTAGCAATTTATCCAACAGACTCCCTTCTTCGGGTTAACCAGATCTCTACTTGGGCCCGATGATTGAGCGTGGCCAGCCGCTCTCGCATACGCTGTCTTCTAACGAGAATATGTTTTACAGCGTCCAAAGTGATTTCTTGTAGGATCCGATAAAGCCCTGAAAATGGCCAAAGCAATTGAGGACCTGTTTGCCTCATAATGGGGTAAATTGGAAATTCATTAGCCATCGGATTTTCCTGGACTATTTCGCATCAAGCGGGAGCCAGAAGACAGGCCAAGCCGTGATGTGATATTGGGCCATTGTCGTAAATTGTCATGTTTTTGGATGAACTCCTAATATACTTGGAAGCCAGCACACCCGCCAGACATTCTTATCCCTATGGGCAGATGTTCTCTCCGGTCTGTAGAGAAGAAGGCTTGTTAAGCAGAATTATGTTGGGTTGGAAATGTGAGGGCAGTGAGAAAAAAAGAAAAGAAATATTCGTAGCATGGAAGAGCGATAAAATAAAACAAAAAAGACATGGTGTTCTGTAATGAGGAAGAATAATATTTCGAATCGAACTTAAATATTGTAAATGTAGTCCAATAGCAGAAAATGCCGTAGGGAAGCAAAAAAGTAGATCTTTACCATACTAGATCTCGCTTTATGACGCGAGGTGACCAGTTTCCTTCCTCGCAACTTTTGCCTTTCCTAACTCAAGAGCAGTATCTGGTACCCATTTACAGCTGGAGCGTAAAGCTATCAGGTTTCGATCTCGTGACCAGAGGAAAGGAAAGTACTCTAACCGCTTACCCAGTCGGACACTTTGAATCTTACATAGCGAATACAGTGTCAATGATGTCTTCAGCTGTAGGGGGGGGTGGGAGGGAAGGGACTTTATTTGGGGGGAAATGGAAACGGGGAAGGGTGACGGAATTTTCAGAGTTTAAAACTGAATTTCAAAACAGATTCACATTTTATGACATGTGACTTAGGTAAAAATCAATATGAGGAGAATAACTGCAAAAATAAATAAAATAAATAAATAAAACAAAATAAAAGGTTGTACATAGGGCTAACAATCTCATCATGTACAACTAACTGTCACAGACACAACCACTGCTGAGGCTTGTGACATCAATTTATAGAAGTCAGAGGTCATGACGCTCAATGTGAGCAACCCTGAGCCCATATCAGTAAGGAATCAGCAACTGGTACAGACAGATACCTTCACATACCTAGGATGCATAGTAACACCAGACGGCGGGGCAGGCAAAGACATCAACATCAGAATGAATAAAGCAAGAACAGCCTTTTTTAGCCTAAACCACATCTGGAAGTCCTCTCAATACAGCACAAGCACAAAATTAAGATTATATCAGAGCTGTGTGCTTTCTGTGCTTCTCTATGGTGCGGAATGCTGGAGAGTTACAGAGAAGGAAATGTCGAAATTGTCCTCTTTTCACACAAAATGCCTAAGAAAAATTCACCGAATCTTTTGGCCGAATACCATCACTAACCAAGATCTGCTTGCTCGAAGCAAGCAAGAGGACATGCACACCATCATAGCTGGCAGACGCTGGAGCTGGGTTGGCCATGTCCTCAGAAGAGACCCCGTTGCCATCACAAGAACAGCTATGCTTTGGAAACCTGAAGGAAAACGAAAGAGAGGCCGACCAAAAACAACCTGGCGGCGGACTGTGGAAGCTGAGATGCAAAGAATGAACCAGAGTTGGGGCACTGTACGAAGGATGGCCACCGATCGAGCAAAGTGGAATCAATTTGTTGTTGCCCTACAAGACGCCACTAGGCGTGATGGCCACTGACTGCTTTGACGGTCGGCGGCTAAGGATCAAAGAAGAAGAAGAAGAGGCTTGTGAATGTTTGATGCAGGCTTTCTACAAGGGGACCAACTATACTGGTAGCTCTATGCTCTGTAAGGAGCGCAAAGGAAAACGATGATTTTGATGAACTACAAAACGGCGATTGGCGTTGTGAGCTTGCTGTGTATTATTAAGCATAAAAACTGTGTATATACGTACATTGCAGATGTGATACATGGGCGTATCCAAGCGATGCAAACCCATTTCCCAGAAATAATGTAGTGTAGTGTTTAGACGAGACGCCTTTTTGAAATAGGAATTCACTTGTTTAGTGTAGGGTATCATTGTTCCTCAGTATCGGTTTATCAGAACGTCAAACTATTGTCACATTGTCACTCTCAGTCCCCTAGAACTGATCTCACGGGACAATGGGTCTCGCACTCACGGACAATATGAAATATCCAGATGGAAGAGTTACGTTAATTAGGATGTTAAAGAAAAGTCTGAGTTAAAACAGAAATATTTATAGTCGTGTGGGGGCTCACATGTTTAGTCAGTTTGGTATTGTGGGTGAACTATCTCAGTCTTACAACATTAAAGCCTTGACGACTGAGCCAAAAATGTGCAAGGTGATTGAAAAAATCACATCCTATTTTACAATTTTTACATTCTCGCTTGTATCCACTGGATATATACGAAACAAATTAGAAATAATTGTTTTGACAAATGATTTTTATTGTTTAATTCTTTATTCCCAGAAACAAAATAAAATCCACCCGATATGAAATCACGTGTAGAACAGACTGGATCTCACGCTGAGCTGTAATGTTATTATCCTCTTCTTTGTTCATCCTCAGACATCAACTTGAACATGTTCAAAGACATCAGTGGTCAGAATTGAGGCCGGTGACATCTTCGTAGAGTTTTTCCAGGAATGCTCAGGTGATGGCCACATGTGCTTTCTCTGTTCTTCAGATGTTGGGCACATTTGAAGCAGATGTTCAGCAGTCATTTTATCAGTGCCACAGTTACACTGATCGGTAGTTCCTATCTTTAACATGCTTGTTGAATAGATGGTATCACAATCTGTTGTGACCTGTGCGAAGTCTGAAGAATACCACGTGTTCTGTTCTGCTGAGCTGGTAATATGCATACTTTTTTTTTGGTGGCCTGGTGTCACGAAATATGATCGTTCTCTGTTTCGGGTCTTCACTCCTCTCTGGCATTACTACTTTATCATTTCTTGTATGTGCTAATTCTTCCAGTATTCGTAGTTTTTGCTTTCATCTTTCAAAGTTTTCTTATCACATCTTGTCACACCTCTCACCAACCCTTCTCTCCTGATTATTTTCTCCGTTGTTATCGGCGACCCTTAGCGAACCAGCGAACTTGCCACATTGACTTTTCACTTAACGCCAGCTCTAGACGGAGTAAGAGTATATACTGAGCGACATACCTATTGTTAACTCAGCGTATTTCTCTGGGAAGATTCACGAAACCACTGTGACGTACGTCTAGTTTGACAAGTGAATTCTCCCGGATATGATGGATGATTTAAAGGGACTTTTAGCTTTTCATAACATTAGAACCCCTGAACATTTGTTGTAACTTTTCGTTTGCCAAAACTCATTTCACCAGGACTCATTTAGTAGGCGGCACGAGATCAAAGAGACAGACTGAGGGATTTAGGGGAGACTATCGGCGCTATCAAAGACAGTAGTGGTCCCTGATACGAGACGCAGTTGCTTGCCGCTAATTTCGCGTCTCGGTGTCAATCGAGGAACCGAGCGAACGGGGGAAAGCGAAACGGGCAGCAGCGAGCGGATACGAAGACCAGGGGGCGGCTTCTTCTCTTGATTTGGCGGTCAGATCCCCAAAAGTTCGTGAGATCAAATAAGTTGTCAAGTTTATCATGTCCCACTCAACTTACATTCCATTTTAGCTAAATAGACCATTAAGAACTAGACACGTTATCACTCGCTGGCCAGACCTTTACAGAAGCACTAGCTTTATTGAAATCTTGTTATAGATTTTCCCCTGGATTTTATATATATATTTGCAGTGTTTTCTATTCTGTGCAGAGCGGTAATATATATATTGTGTAAAGTGATCAGTGGTCTAGTTCAGTCATTCTATTTCAATGGAGTTTGTGTTAATTTAAATCTATTTAAATTAAACCATCTCAATAGTTCCAGTTGTAAATATAATGATCTATCTATTATATTATTTCAAAAGATAATAGATGCTTAAATTAACTTTTAAAGTCGCGAAGGAATTTATAATTAATAAATTCAGTTAAGTCCTAGTTTTATAGATGTGGGTTTTTAACCACTAGAATTCGCGCAGTGTTTATTAAATATATAATTAAATACTCGAGTGTATTATAGGCTTAACGGGAAATTCATCGCGCTTTAGAAGGTTATTTGTTTTCGGTATATTACATGTCTTTTTTTTCTTTCATACAGAGTGATCGTAACCTGTGCGATCCCAGCATTAAGAAAGCAATAAAGAAATCAATCTAAGCAAGTCAAAGCATAAACAGTGTGTAGCGTTCCCCTGACGCAGAACTTGTTGAGACTGTGTAATTTTTTTAATCTTTGAGGCGATTCTATGTTTGGAATTCCGCTATCTAACTTATAGCAAAGAAAGCACACCCAAAGATAAATTTAACGCACCATCAAACAACTTAAGTCGTAACGGGAAGAAGAACACTGGCCCGAGCTTTGTTAGTTTACTGACACAGAGAGATAATTCATAATTTCCTGAACAGTGATGTGACTAGTTTTCTCACTGGACTTAAACCATACCTCACGGATAAAGTGTACCAGCACGCGTAAGAATTTTATTATCAGCGGCATAGTCAAATAGACCACACCATCCTCACCCCGGTATCAGAGACCGTGCCCTCCCATAGAAACTGTTATTAAGAAAAGAGACACAACTACAGATTCATTTTCCAGCGATTACCGGATCCTTTTATGTGCTGACCGCCTACCCGCTAATCTGGGGCTAGAACTTGAACAAACACTCATACATTTAGTTTGAGGTGTAACTGCTGTTGTGTTATTCTATGGAGTGCAAGATTTTTTCACAATCGGTAAGTGAGAGCAAGATGAGTGAAGGCCTTTGCTAGCGCGTGTATGAATGACAGGAAATTAATTCTTTTGTGTGACCATTTTGTTAACTTGCTTACCTGGTAATATATATCTTTTCCGTATACCCTACATTGTTCCTTTAAGTGGGATAGTTGATAATTTGTTAACTCTGTTTGAAACCACCTCCTTTCCATTTGCTTAGTAAAGGGAAGAACAGCTGGGAAGAACAGGTTTTTTTCTATCACCTATACCTAATTTTGTAACACCTCTTTCAGAGTAATTAACTTCACTGTTAGGTTAACGTACCTATGTTCCTGATATTATCTATCTTTGGACTGGGTTTATCTTTGTCTAATAAGCGGGAAGGGCTTAGTCGATACCAATCTTCTTCACCCCTTCCAAACTTGTTATTTGCATTTTTGTACTTATGATAATTTATGTAATATCTGATATTTTTAGTGATTGATGTTTAAAGTGAATAAAATCACATAAACTCATTTAGTTCTGTGTGTTGGATATACCCAAAGCCCAACTTTTCCCCGTATTCGTTTAATATAGTTTGTATCAACGTCGCCTGTGTGTGTGAAAAAACACCAAATCGGTGTGCGCGCAGATGCGGGTCTGGAAAACTGGCAACTAATTGTTTGACCAGGAGAGTGAAAGAGAAGATTGAGAGAAACGATTTGTCGTAAATAAGTCTGTCGTTACTCTCCTCCAGCACGCTGTGAAGCAACTATTAAATCTCTACATTTTCTATCACTGAGCTTTCCATCATCATTTTTCACTCTAAACCGGACCACTATTTCTAAGACTCTTTTCTCTCAAAATAAATTTACGACAACCACATAGTTGCATGATAAGGTACTAGTTTGCAAACATGACGTGCCCAAATACACGATCGATCTCACTGGGATGTAGGAGAACAACAATCATGGTAAATATTAAGACATGGACAGTGGTGTAACATTTGCGGCAGATAAACATTATTGCGACAAACAATTACAAGAAAATAACATCTTGGAGGAGATTATAAAGTTAGATCTGTGAAGTAGTGAGTTGTAAACGTGAAAAATACCTACGGAAGTGGCAAGACCTTATACGGTAATGGAGTTTGAAAATCACACGCTATCTTATGTTGTTATGTAGTAATCTTCTACATGAGAGGAGGGTAGTTGAAGAATAGACCCCTACAACAAATAGATACTTATTTGTAATTAGTTTGGCATTTGAGATGCTAAGATAGACTGCTCCTGATTGGACTTCTCCTCACAGTAACAACATCGGTGCGTAGGCGGAAAATTTTGCTTATATGCTTCAGCGTTGTAAGGCTACTTCACTGACTTCCAAGTGCTTCGAGAAGAAATCATAGACAGCCAGAAACACGGAATATTACGACCCAAATATAGGACAGGCCATAACTAGGCGTGAATTCTAAGATTAGAAGAGAGTAACCCTGAGACATCACTTTGCCTCTTAAGTTCTAGGATCCAACTTCAAGTGCACTCAGGTTAGACACCTAACTCACCTGAAAGAGACGGCTTCTTAAATCAGTTGCCCAACAATATTCGGAAGTTTCTTGTGCAAAAAGTATGTGCTCGTCCGAAAAACTCGGGGTAAGTTGTAATATGTAAGTTTCATCTTTTATATTTGCACGTTGACATGTATAATTTACTTTTGGATGTACTGTGACATCCTAGGCTGGCAATCTCACACTGCAAATAACTTGAAACACGAACCACCACTGCAAGAGTTGGTGACTGCTGCGTGCGGGTTTCCTTACAAGAAACCAATAGCAGAGGTGGCACTAGGCTCCACAAAGAGCAGGAAGTGGATGATAATATCATGGTGTACATATTTATTTTACACGAACTTTAGTAAATTGCATATATATATATATATATATATATATATATATATATTATATATATATATATATATATATATATATATATATATATATATATATATATATATATATATATATATATATATATATATATATATATATATACATATATATATATATATATATATATGCATATATATATATATATATATATAT